>CANSZD010002803.1:0-248861 GCA_947648045.1 Beta corolliflora | reverse complement strand
CTTCTTTTTCTTAGGACATTCATTTTTCCAATGCCCCTTTCTTTACAAGTAATTAAAGACATCATTAGGTTTAGGAGGCTGTAGAATTCGACTCTTTTATGGTCGGGGCTTTTACTAGATTTTCCCCGTCCCTTACCCCCAAAGGACATGACTAATCCGCATGTACGATTTCTTACTGTACTAGGAGCCGCGATGCTGATGACGCCGACCTGACTAGTATGAAGAGCGAGATCTTATTGCTCCTGGCAATGACAAACACTATCTTTCCCAACAATAAAAGAATCCACAAAATTCTCATACGATAAGGGCAAAGATAACGGAAATTAAAGGCAATACATCATCATCTACTTTAACATCAATATTACGAAGATGCAGCAAGATAGTATTCAATTTATCTAGATGATCCCTCGGAGACATACGCTTCCCCGCATACGCTAGGAACACCGTACGTTGCTTCAAAAGCAACTTATTGGTTATAGATTTTGTCATATACAAACTCTCGAACTTCACACTACGGACCGACCCGGCGGTTTCCTCGCCTCCGCAACCTCGGTAATTATGTCGTCGGGGAAAGACACAACATACCCGTTGAATGCTGTCGTCCTCCTCCCGAACGACCATCTCGGGGCCGGGGTTTCGGACTCCGGGATGACTTCTTTGCCAACGGTGTCCACAACCCTGTTGTCAAGAAAGCCGAGTCTTGATTTGCCACGATACGGCTACTGTTTCTCCCGGTAATTTATCAATTTTCACATTCATCCCGAAAGACCTCTTTCTCACTTGGATCGAACACAAAGCTCTTGATACCAATTTGTTAGTGACGGATGTGAGAAAGAACAAATATTGAATGCAAATTAAAACAAAGAGAAATCACACACGTTGTAACGTGGTTCATAGGACAGATTGGGGTCGTCACGGACACGAGAACCCCGGTTGATTGATCTTAGAGGAAAACAGACAAGGTGTGTTATGAACTAATCCCGGTCGAATTAACGAAATTAGGTTAAATAGGCAATTAACTCGGCTTGCGCTTAAATTCGGAATCACCAACGTGTGCCTCCGCGCCCGCAGCGCGAATCGCGGCGTTGGCCGCGGTCGCGGCGCCCGGAGGGAGGTCGCGGTTCGGCCGCGAGTCGCGCGGCTCCTCGCGTTAGGGCGCGAGCCGAGACACATTACCACGAGTTGCGCCATTGAAGATAGCTCGATTCTAACCAATTCAAGGCATATTCTCACAATAGCACATGTGAATGTCCCACATTGATTAATGAAGAGAGACGAGTTCACTTTATAATGCAAAGGGGCTACTCCCATTATCGCCATATGGTTTTTAGGTGGAACTTCCTTTATCTTGTGGAGTGGACTCTCTCTCCTTGTGATGGGTGCGGCCAGGCCCCATATTTAACATGATATCGAGCCGGACACAGTAGGACCGGTTAATTACTCCGGGCGATTGAAAAAGGGACCTCACATGTGAGGGGTGTTGAAGCTATAATATATAGCGCACACCACATGTGAATGTCCCACATTGATTAAAGAAGAGAGATGAGTTCACTTTATAATGCAAAGGGGCTACTCCCCTTATCGCCATACGATTTTAAGGTGGAACCCTCCTTTGTCTTGTGGAGTGGACTCTCTCCTTGTGATGGGTGCGGCCCCAGGCCATATTTAGCATGTACCACCTTGTTTTTCGATAAATTTGATAGATTGAAAATGGGCTTGGGCAACCCAGATGCAGAGGAGGAGAGTTCGGTCCACATACAAGCCCCAAATGAGGTTCTATACTAAAACCCGATTGGCAATAATAGGAGTAGCTCGTATAAAGATATATATTGTGGTACTTTCTCTCCCTCTTTCTCCAATGTGGGACAACTCACATGTGCACAACATATATGGGGTTCAACACTCCCCCTCACATGTGAGTCCTTAGAATTATAGCATACTTGGTAAAGGCGATCCTCATTGGGAATGATCGTCCAATAGAGGAATTATCCGATTGCATGACAAATGCCCAATATGAAAAGGCCCAACAGCTGGGCTCACGTCGGCGTAATAAATTTGATAGATTGAAAATGGGCTTGGAAGTAACCACGAGTGCGGAGGAGGAAAGTTCGGTCCACATTCGAGCCCAAAGGAGGTTCCATACTAAAACCCATTAGCGATAGTAAGAGAGTAAACTTCATTATAGAGCATATTGTGAGTGCTTTTCCATCTTCTCCCGTGTGGGACAACTCATGTGCACAACATATGGGGTTCAACATAATAATTGTCGCCAATCCATTATGTTGGTCACTAAAATCTATATAGCAAGTTCCGTAAACTTAGATTTACGGGTTAAAGTCTTTGGGAATGAGAGTGTGTAATAAAGGAAACTTCATTATATATACCTATATACTTCCTCCTTTAAAATAAATGAAATGTAGGGACTAGGGGAGGCACGGAGATTAAGAAGATAGAGAGGTAGAGAGAAACAAAAAGAGGCTACATGTGATGAAGAGAGATATAGAGAGACATAACGAATAAAATTATGTTATATTTATTTTGAAACGTACCTAATAAATCATAAGTATTTCATCTATTTAGAACAAGCATATTACTTCAACAATATTACCTTGTATTAACTCCTCTTCGTCTTAAGCCAACTTATTTTCTCCTTGTCATATATTTGTAACTAGAAAAATATTGTTTTGTTCCCATCAAAAATATATATATTGTATTGTGAAAGGAACCATGCATAAGTGAGTGAAAATGTATTATATTATATATAGGAGCTTAATAATACAATATTACCAGAGGGAGCTAAAATTTCCTCTAAACATTCTTATCCTGTATTTCCCCCCCCCTATTGTAACTGTATAATTGTTGGGTCTGGAATCTACAACACTTACAAATACTTATAAGAATGAAGTTTAACAAGTCTTTAGTTATTTTATGAATAGTTCGTTTAATACTCTTATTAGGAAACAAAAATTTTGTCTGCTTCAATGGATAATCTACCCACTAAAAATAGGCATTATTAATAACTAGTGGATACTAGCTCAAAATTATTAATAATTTTTTAGTGGTCTATTTTTAGGGTATATATGTTCTCGTCACCTTTTTTTCTAAATTTTTTTTTCTGAACTTTCTTATTTAGTCTGATCACTTTTATGAACTTTTTCTTTGAACTTTTGTTATTTTTTCTGAAAATAAGAAAAAATAAGGTAATAACGAGAATAAATTCTTAGCTTAGCCAATAAATAGATGAATCGATCTGCTTCTTATGTGGACCTGATTTTTCCATTAATTAACGGCGTTGACCTGATCCTTTTACGTACGTTTGTATTCGAAAATAAGTTTTAGGAGCTCAATTATTGAACTCCAAAGGGTATTAATTTCATCATCTAATAGCTGGCAATAAATAGGAGGTAGTGATTATAAATTTATAATGCAGAAATTCTTTGTTAAACGTTTGACTTAATCTCACCGATTGCGAGCTAGTGCGTGCCAAATAATTAGTAGATGTTAAATTGTTAGGTAGCTTGTTGTTTCTTCATTGTGATGCCAAGAATAGTCGACTTAGTCCAACTTTCCATCAAAAAATTACTTATATATCAGTTCTATAATAGGTTTTTAAGCAGATAGAAAGTTGGTTGGTAGGTTTATTTTATGTTTTCTACGGGTGTAAGCAACTTGTTTAAAAATGGGTAATTTTATTCACAGTCTATATTTTACTAACACCGTTATGGACATTCAACTTTTGCTCAATTTCTTCGACAACTACCAAATCAAGCATATTTTCAGAGAAGCTAATAGGACAGCAGATTGGATTGCAAATGTGGGTCATCTAGTTGATACATCTTTTGTTATTGTCCGTGTAATAATTCTAGTTTATACTTTCATCCTTATAAATGATGCATTAGGAGTTCACGATGTTTTCCTCTTTTCCTTACTATATTAAAAAAAAAATTACTCACACCGTCCATAGATCTATACGTATTATGTTTTTTTTTTTACCTTTTTTATCTCAAAAATATTTTTTTTTTGGTAAGTAAGCAAGAAGTATATTAGCCCAAAAAAAACATCAATACGACCTAGGTCCCTCAGCAAAAATTTAGTATTTTAGCATGAACCGAACCATATTTTCAGTTCCACCATGGTCCAAATGGTGAACCAACCTTTTTTGAGGTTATGTTTCCATTTGTAGGATAATAGTTAGTTGATGTCTATGATTAGCTAGTAGCTCGAAAATGCGGGATGTTACATGCAACACTTAGAAAGCTTGGCACATTCACTCCTAGTAATGGGGAACGTCCATTCTTTGCTTCATTCGACGAAATCTTATGTTCATCTAACACACTACTGTTTTTGTAAATTTAGTAGGGAAGCATGTGCTCTATACCAAGATAAACAAATTGCATACTTAATTGAAAGTATATAACGCGCCCGCGAATCGAAAAAGTTGTGATGTCCAAGCCTCTTGAATTTTTTTTTCTTTAAGTGTTTGTAGTTGGAAATGGTATTTTTTTATAGATAAAAACATTCTTGATGTTAACTCGGAAGGAACTACAAGAGGGGGGTGAATTGTAGTGTGGAACTTATTGCCAAATAATGCGGAATTTAAAACATAAGCAATAAGGAACTCAAAGTGCAAGAGAGATTTTTACGTGGAAACTTCTTGTCCCGATACAAGAAGAAAAACCACGACCTCCTCAGGATTTAAACTCTTCACTATAATAGGGAACCTCCTCTGTTACAACCTATTACATGCGCAAGTTCCACTCAGAACTCCAACTCTCTCACAAGTTCCACTAGGAACTTCAACACTCTAGACTTAACTCTAAGTCCCTTAAGAGTTCCCATGACTCTTTACAACGGGTTTACTCAAACCCTTTACCCCTGGATAGACTTCACCCCAAGTCTACGCATAAACAATAAGAACTTACCCAAGTTCCTCACTCGAACTTGATACAAGAATTCACTCAAACCCTTTACCAAGTTCCCATTACAAGAGTTCACTCAAACCCTTTAACCCCAAACTCAAATACATACGCTTGATAATTTGGATTAACTCTAGTATATAGAAGCCGAATAACCGTAAAGGAACATGGCACTCGTAGTAGCTTGGAACTCACGAGGCGACTCAAAACAAGGAATAGAAAATATAATTCTTACTGTAACTTTATTCCTTAAGCCAGACCTTATGGAATGACATAAGTCAGACACTATGGAAAGACACCAGTCAAACACCTTAAAAAGAATACATAAGCCTCTTATTTATAGTACGTTTAAAACTTGAGCACCACTTCCACTTATTTCTCCACTAACCCATGATCAGTTAGTTGGGAGAAACTTGGGGAAGAAGCAGTCAACTTCTTGGGCACAACTTATGTCACGTTTATAGTAAAGCGGTTAGAGTAAAAATAGGAAACAAAAGGAAAATAAATACTTGGAGAAAAAGCAACGTTTTATCAAAATATAATGCAAGAGATATTTTTCCAAAACTCACTTTTTATTTATTTTCTCATGCAAAAATATTTTCTCGAAAACTTTTTTCATAAACGACATAAGTACATGAGTTCCTATTCGTGCGAGGAACTCGCGTCTACAAGTTCCTCGCACTCAAAAACTCATTGAACGTAATATAAATCTAGCTTTTATTTTCCAAAAGGCGATAAGATAGAATTAAATAAATTAAAATCGAGAATCCTAAATTAAAGCTGATTTTATTTAAAACTTATCTTTTTATTTAAAAACTAAATCTTATCCTAAAACAACTAATGCATATTATCTAAAAATAATTAATCAAGTAGAGATTTATTAAGAAACAAACTCTAAATAAATCCTACATATTAAGATAATAATATGCAACAACTTACTGACTCTTAAATACTTTTGACTCTAAGTTCCACGAGTTCCTTTTGACACCTTTGCTCCTTTACCTTTCACGTTTCCACATACTTACATGAATACTAGAAAATAAACTCATACTTCTCGTCTTCATGCACCATGCTTTGCTCCAACTCGGGAACCGCATGCAATAGCTCCACCTCACGGAACTTCAACGTGCTAGTTCCTTTAAAGAACTTCGCACCTATAGTTCTGCCTTTCGAGAACGCTGCTTGTTTCAACTATGAAACTTCGGGAAGCTGCTCCCGCTCAAACTGCTCCAACTCGAGGACTGCTCCCACTCCACGACCCGCTCCCACTCCACGAACTGCTCCCGCTCGGGAGCTCGCATATTCAATGTTCCTCTTAGGATATACCTAGGAACTGCTCTTTTGTGTTCCTTATAGGAACTCTTCTAGGAACTCTTCTAGGAACTTTGTTTGTGCTTGCTTCTATAACATTTTTTTGAACTCTTCATGCTTGGTTCCATCTTAGGAACTTACATAAAATCTAGCGGCACATACGTATAATCAAACTTCTTCTCTCTTTGGATTTCTTCCTCGGGAACTTCACTTATTGGATTTCTTCTAGGAACTCTTCATGATGTGATATATTTAACCTTTCATGACTTGTTCTATGGTAACGTAATATGCACATCTCAAACACACATGTTAGTTAGATAATCATCATTTGCTTACAATCATCAAAACAATACATGCCTCAACACTTGAGATTTTAGCTATTCAATATATTACTCCGTATTTTTTGTATATTGTGTATGGTTTAGTACATGGTAACTTTTCATTTTTTATTTTCTTTGTCAAGCGTCTTTGTCCAATATGCCTTGATTGTGCTTGAACTTTAAATTTGTTGATATACTTGAGGAAGGTTTTGAGTTGATTGAAAAATTATTTTGGAATTTTTTGTATATGATTATTATGTATTTTTATTATTTCTTATTATTGAGAGTAGAGTTGTAATTTAATAGGGGAGCATCATTGCTCCCCCCTTCACTTATATAATAGAGATAACGAGGTCTTGGTTACTGACTACTTCATCAAATAATTGATAATTAAATTGGAGGAGAGACTTACCAATAATCCTATTACAATCCGTTTTAAAAGCCGGAATAAATGGTGGCAACGATAATGAAATCTTTATGTGTAATTTTGTAAACAAAGTTCCATGGAAATGCTATTGGTAATGACAAAGATTTTTATATTGCATTGGAACAGCGTTGTGTGCTCGAGTTGTGACTTACACGAGTATACAGTATTCATATACTGGTTTCATCTTCCATGATAATAACGTGCATTGGCATGGAGTATATAAATATCATCCATAGAAAAACTACCAAATTAAACCATTGTTCAAAAATTATGAAGTAGTTCGATGACACAATTTTGATCTTTTTCCTTAAGAACGAACACGAAATATATGGTTCCACAAATATAGTCAAAAGAAAGAACTATTTATTAATTTGAATATCAAGCAATACAATAGAATATAAAACAACAGCATCACCCAACTTAACTTCTTCAAAGAAGATACAATTTGAAGATATGCAAATCAAAACTTTTTTGCTTAATACCCATATGAAGGACTTGGAGTATATGTTGGAGATTTGTAAATTGGAGATGGGGTATAAGCGGCGACTTATAAACCGGAGTTGGAGAATAAACGGGGGTTTGTAAATTGGCGATGGGGTGTAAATCGGTGACTTATACACTTGCTTGGGGAAGGAGTGTAAATTGGTGACTTGTACATTTGGGGATGGAGTGTAAACCGGTGACTTGTACCTTGGGGGAAGGAGTGTAAACGGGTGACTTGTACACGGGGGGGATGGAGTGTAAACCGGTGACTTGTACACGGGGGATGGAGTGTAAACCGGTGACTTGTAAGCGGTGACTTGTACAGGGAAGGAGTGTAAACGGGTGACTTGTACACAGGTGAAGGAGTGTAAACGGGTGACTTGTACACAGGGGAAGGAGTGTAAACGGGTGACTTGTAAGGCGGGGAAGGAGTGTAAACGGGTGACTTGTAGGCGGGAAGGAGTGTAAACCGGTGACTTGTACAGGAGAAGGAGTGTAAACGGTGACTTGTACACGGGGGATGGAGTGTAAACGGTGACTTGTACCTTTGGGGATGGAGTGTAAGCCGGTGACTTGTAAACGGGGGAAGGAGTGTAAATAGGTGACTTGTAAGGGGAAGGAGTGTAGACCGGTGACTTGTACCAGGGGATGGAGTGTAAACCGGTGATTTATACACGGGGAAGGAGTGTAAACGGGTGACTTGTAAGCCGGGAAGGAGTGTAAACGGGTGACTTGTACCTTTGGAGAAGGAGTGTAAACCGGTGACTTGTAGACGGGAGATGGAGTGTAAACCGGTGACTTGTAAACTGGGAAGGAGTGTAAACCGGTGACTTGTAAGCGGGGAAGGAGTGTAAACGGGTGACTTATACCTTTGGAGAAGGAGTGTAAGCCAGGTGACTTGTAGATAGGAGATGGAGTGTAAACCGGTGACTTGTAAGCGGGAAGGAGTGTAAACCGGTGACTTGTACACGGGGGAAGGAGTGTAAACGGGTGACTTATACACGGGGGAAGGAGTGTAAACGGGTGACTTGTAAGCGGGGATGGAGTGTAAACGGGTGACTTGTAGCCGGGGAAGGAGTGTAAACGGTGACTTGTACGGGAGAAGGCGTGTAAGCCGGTGACTTGTATACGGGGGAAGGAGTGTAAACCGGTGACTTATACACCGGGAGAAGGAGTGTAAAGCGGTGACTTCTGGCTGGGGAAGGAGTGTACGCGGGTGACTTATCTGGCCCAGGGGAAGGAGTGTAAATAGGTGACTTATACGCTCTGGAGAATAAGATGGTGTCTTATATGCGGGAGCAGAGGCTGTAGGTATTGTAATCACTGGCTGATGAAACTGCTACCAATGTTATGAGAAGGAAGGACATGAAAGAAGCACGATTGAGAGCCATTTTGAAGGAATTGACTCTCGAAAGAATTATGTTATTGCTAGAAAAGGAAGAGTTGATGATACTTACTTAGCAATGAGGGGGTTTATATAGGGCCTTCATTGGCATCATTAAATAGTATAAAATCAATAAAATATAAAAGTTGAGCAAGTCTTAAAATAATTATTATCGGCCGTTAGGTACCAGTACCAACTTGTCACCACAATTTTTTCTCGGAAATACGGCTTCGGACTTGAATCATTGGGACTTATGAGGGCCTTATTTTTTCATATAGTAGCTGGCAAAGTTGTACGCACCGATGTTAATGATAAAATATCATGCCGGCTGCACGTATAAATTTACCTAACGCAAAAATTTGTCCATTATATCTTCCAAAAATATTCACCGACAGCAAGGTAGTGGCAATATGTTATATGTAGATCATTAGATGCCAAGAACCGTTGAGTTGGTCTAAGTTTCCATGAGAAAAAGATTTCTAAGTCAGTTTTGGTTATAGGTTATTTTGAGAAAATATTATATTCGGTAGCTTGCTGTTTGCGAATTGTGATGCAATGAAATGGCTGGCTTGATGTGTACCAAGTAAGTTGAATATTTTCATAACGAGTTGATTTTTTCATCTCATAGTTTGGATAATATATAGATTTCCTATGATTTTCCGCGTCTTTAAAACAATTGATGTGAATTATTTTTCACGTAACTTAACTAGCCTCAACTCTTTTTAAAAGGTTAGGGCGCATTATAAACTTTATCTTGATTCGGTTGATGCTTATCGGTTCGGTTCGGTTCGATTCTCAAATTATTATCATTATTATTAGTTATAATTTAATTCGGTTCTAAATTATTATCATTATTATTAGTTATAATTTAATTCGGTTCAATTCAATTCAATTCGGTTCGATTCAATTTAATTCGGTTCCTAAATTATTATCATTATTATTAGTTATAATTTAATTTAATTGGTTGATTCGGTTCGATTCGATTCGGTTCGATTCGGTTCGATTCGGTTCGGTTGTTTTATGTCGAAGAGAAGGCCTAAAACTAAAAGTTAACTAGTTGTTATTATCTCGAACTATACTCTAGGGTAATTTGATATTTAATTTTAAATTTTTTTAAAAATATGAATTTATTTTATGTAGTCCAAGATTACATTTAGTTGGTCGTAGTTTGTGATCCTTTTTCTTAATTAATATTCATTCATTGATTTAAAGTAAATACGACATCTATAATAGAAGTCAAAACTAACAAATATATATCAAATTGAAATAAATATAATTATAATATGGCAAACCATGATTGTTGATGAGATCTAATACTTAAAACCCTCGTCTTTTACATCCTGTTTGATACAGCCTTCTACAATGGGGTCTATCGATCTGTTGTAGTTTTGAAATAGAGCTGCATTTAGTTCAAGTGATTGTAAACAAAATATTGACACTTTTTGCAACCGCGTACAAGTTCCGATCAACAAATCATCCTTTAAAAATCATACCCAAAAAAACCAAAAGCGAAGTCTCCATAAACTCTCACATGCATAGAGATAAAACTCAATATATGGGTAGATATAACCCAATATATAGGTAGAAAAACTATCCATTAGAGAGGCGACTGAAGTTTATTAGAAATAGTAACATAAAAAGTAGTAACATAAAGAAAAAAAGGGGGGACTTGGCACCGCCCAAAAGGATGGTGATAGCTCCTAGATTGAAAATTAGGGTTTTGTAGAAGAGAAAAGAGGGGAGGATACTCGTAGTTTGTGATCCTAATTTATTTAACGTATTGTTAAAAAATTTATAATTTTATTAAAAATTTAGCATGTTACAATTTGTTTACCAACAAATAAGTAAATTTAGTTTGTAAGTAAATTTAGTTTGTAAGTAATTTAATTGTTTTGTCTTAAACTACAATATTTATTAATTCTTCAATTTTATGAAGGTAGATTATTGTAGCATCATATACATTAGAGATCCCCTGTGAGATAAGAATGTACTTTTATTTTAGCCGAATTAGAGTACCCTTCATTTTACTAATTATATGGATTGTACTTGATCTTCCCAGCATATCTCATGCTCTCAAATTGGTTTTCTTTCCCATGGAGGTCGGGATTCGAACCAACAATTGTAGGATAGTTTTAACTCTTTTTAAAAAAAATTAAAATTCATTCATTAATTAAAAGTTAAATACGATATCTACAATAGAAGTCAAAACTAACAAATATATATCAAAATTGAAATTAATATAATTCTAGTATGGCAAAACCACTATCGTTGATGAGATCTAACACTTCCGAAACCATCGTCTTTCAAATCGTTGTACGATGTGGCGTCCTGCAAGGGGGTCTATCGATCTATTATTGTAGTTTTAAAGTAGGATTGGATTTAATTCAAGTGATTGTAAACGATCAAGCGTAAATACATTTGCGATCCCGTAAAAATTCCGATCAACAAATCAAATATTTAGAATCACGTAAAAGACCAAAAATAAAGTCTCCAAACTCTCACATGCATGAGATAGTTTTAAGTCTTTAGTTGTTTTAAAAATCTAATTATTTTATTTCATGAACACATTTTGTATATTAATGTATTCGCTATATGTCAGTTCAAAATTATTGATATGATTTGAGTAAGAACAACTAGAAAATAAAAGTACTCCCTTTATTTTAATTTATTTATTTTCTTTTTTGAAAGAAATTTGTCCCTATATTTATTTATAAGTAGGCGCAAAGAGCCAAAGACCAAGTCTGAGGCCAGAGGGTACTAATTCTCATATTTTAAGGGATTATTATGCTAATAATAAATTGACAGAGATGTACCGTGTGTGTTGAATTTTTGTTTAGAGAACATGTTGATCTGTATACTTATTAGAAAATGGAATAGATGTGCATGGTCGTCGTGATCCAATCGAGCAACGGTTTGGAGATAAGTTAAGAAAATGTGCCTATTGAAGAATAAGCCTTAATGTTTTGGGGGAGTTTGTTGGGAGGAAAATTTTAATGTTTCGATGAAACAGTTTTCATCTTTTTAATTAAGAATGAATAATAAGTCTCCGCAATAAAAGAAAAAATTAAATACAAAAGTAAAAAGAAAGAACTATTTATTACTTTGAATATAAATAGAACAGAATAAAACTTCAACCAGCTTAACTTCTCAAATACTGAAGAGACTTTGTAGATATGCAAAACAAAACAAGCATTTGATTGTAGTTTTCTCTTAATAACCGTATGAAGTACTTGGAGTATATATTGGAGAATTGTAAGTTGGAGATGGCCTGGGTATAAATTGGAGTATATTATTAGTGACGTGTAATTTGGTGAAGGAATGTAAATAGGTGATTTATACACTAGGGAATGAGTAAATACTAGTGACTTGTACATTGGGGAGGACTGTAAATCGGTGACATGTATATAGGTAAAGGAGTGCAATCGGATTTATACATTGGTGAAGGCGTGTAAGCCGGTGACTTGTACATTGGGAAAGGAGTGTAAACCGGTGACTTTTTATATATGTTGGGGCACTGGGGGTGGAGTGTATGCTGATGATTTTTAAACGGGTGATAGGATGTATACTAGCTAGGGACTTGTACAAAGGAGGATGAGTGTAAATTGGTGACTTGTGACACGTGGGATGGAGTATATGCGGGGGATTTGTATGTTGGAGTTTCTCTTTACAAATTATAGTTCTCACTTATACCACTTTACAAGTAGTGTCAAGCTTAAGATAGATATATAAATTATTAAGGCATTAACAACTTATTTACAAAACACATATTGATAAGTCGGTTTTTAGTTGCATTTAAGTAGGTCTTAAGTCTCATTTTCATGTAGTTTTTAGTGCATCTTAGGTCTAATTGCATGATTTGAGCATTCTTTTGAACCATTGTGTTATTTCGAGATACTTTCGGCTCTTTTATGTGATTTTCAGGTTCTTGAGGCCGATTGTGACTAAGAGAAGCTAAGATGGTTCGTAGATGGTCTAATTGGTGGTCCTCGGATGCGAGAAGATGAGTTTGAGTGCTTTGGGGTTGAAGGAATGATGATATTGAAGAATGTTATCTTTGCGGGACCACGCAAGATTTCGCTTGCCCATGCACTATGGCGCACGCCCAAGCATATAGCTGCTTGCCCGTGCGAAATCTCTTGGAAGAAAGGAGAAATCATTACGTCTCACGTGCACGCCCAAGCAAGATTCCGCTTGCCCGTGCACCTAGGCGCACGCCCAAGCAACCTATCGCTTGCCGTGCGGATCTGTGAATGCAACCAACAAAACGTTACGTCTCGCGTGCACGCCCAAGCAACTTCTCGCTTGCCGTGCACTAAGGCGCACGCCGTGCGCTTTTACGCTTGCCGTGCAGTTGCTCTTCACCCGATATCCGCGATTTTAATTGTTTCCTTTTTTAGTTTTTGTAAACGATTTTTAGGTTTTTATAAAAGATACTTTTGAGTAGTTTTGAGAGGGGATTAGAAAAGAGAGTACTACTTTTTTAGAGAGCTTTTGAGAGGAAACTCCATTATTGAAACCTTGAATTCTACAAGTTTGATCCATTGAAGTAAAGACTAAGTTTTTCTACTTTTCCTATTTTCCTCATTATTATTATGTCTTTCAATTTAATTATCAATTGCTTTGTTATTTCAATTATGATTGAGTAGTTTTATAATCTAGGGTTAAGTTGAACCCTAGCAATGACTAATGCATGAATCCCTCCCATAATCCCAATTTGATGTGATTAATTGTTCTTGTTTGATTGAATTGTGCTTAATTTCATTATCATACTAGGGATAGGTGATTTTGAATTGATTCCTTATGTCTTGTTTTCAATGGAAATTGAATCTAGATGGATTTGTTGATTTAATCAAGAGTATGAATATCTCTATGGGAATAAGTAGATAGGATTACTAGGAATTTATTTGTGATGCCATACTTAATGTCTCTTTCTTGCATGATTCCATGGGAATAGGTTTGATTGCTTGTTTAGAGTAGCCATAGGTACTCGGGAGAGATCTTTGGTAGTTATAAAGTGCATTACTCCTTTTGAATCATTGATTATGTTTATTGGGATGGGAATTATTCATGTATTATTCGTGCTAGAGGGGATACTTAATTCTAGATGTCTTTATTGATTGATTTTATCTCGTGTGTTCTTAATAGTTGTCATAATTTAGCATTATTCTTAGTTCAACACCTTTTCACCATTGTTTGTCACTTGTTTAGTTAAATTGAGTCGAGATTTCTAGTGTTTGATACCGTTTGTCCCTGTGGATTCGACCTTGACTTACCCTGCTACATAGTTAGGAGGATTAGTTAGGAAATTATTTTTGTTAGGTGCGCGACACGCCTATCACATATCACACGAAAATAAATTAAAGGAAATGAACACTATGCAAGCGGTTCATACAAATTGACACGAGATTTTACACAAAAAAAATTTAATTGGGAAAAAGGTTTTTATATTGGCGTTGGTACAATATTGTGCTCGAGTTGTGAATTACACGAGTATGCAAAATGCTTAGGGGGCGTCTAGTTGGGGGATTACAAGAAAGGGAAAGAGAATTAAGTAAGTTGATTCCCATACTTCTTGTTTGTTTTGTCCATTTAATCATATTCCATTTACCCCTTCGTTACCAAACTCCTCTAAATTAATCCCCCCCTCTCCCAAAGGTTTCATATTTACCCTTTCTCTCCTCTAACTTCATGGTCACCCTGACCAGTACTCCTACTTTGCCACCAAACTACCACCCCTCCACCACGAACCACCAACCTCACCTAAAACCACCACAAACACCACTTCACCACCATCCGAAGCAACCCCACCACCACCCAAATCAACCCCAGCACCATCTAAACAACTACACCATACACCCGAAATAACCCACCACCTCTACCATCTATAACCAGAACCATCCACTCAAAAAAATACCCTATCGCTAATCGAAACAACCCCACGACCAACTGAAACAACCCTACCCCGACCGCGAAACAACCCGACCACCACCGAAACAACCCCGCCCCACTCGAAACCACGACCGCCCCACCCCACAAAACCTTTTTCCTCCACTCGAAAAAACAACCATCGGATCACCCAAAAACCACCACCATCCTCTTAAAACATCTCCCTCCCTCCAAGAACCACTAGATCTACAAGAGAGATAAGGAGAGAAAAAATACCTTGAGGTTGAGGAGAAGTCGTCGACAAAGGAAAGGGGAAGGGGGCAGCGGCGGGAAGGGGAAGAGTGGCGGTGGTAGAGGTGTGGAAGGGGCGGTGGGGGAAGGAGGTGGATTTCATAGTGCAACGGTAGTGGTGAGAATATTAGAGTTTTCTTTTGATATATATATCTAAACAAACAATTTCGAAAATCAAAAGGTAACCCTTTCCGTTCTCCTTGTATTGTTTTCTCAAACCCTTTCTCCTTCCTCTTAACAAACTAACCGCCCGCTTATACTAGTTTCATGATATTGTGAATTAGAATGAAGTATAAATATTATCCAATATTGAAAAACAACCAAAACACAAGGATATTTCATAAATTATGAAGTATAGTGTATCGATGACAAAATTTTCATCTTCTTCCTTAAGAATAAACATGAAATATAAATTTCCACAATATATAAATAAAATATAGTCAAAAGAAATAATTCTTTATTAATTTGAATATAAAGCAATACAATAGAATATGAAACAACTAATTCACCCAACTTAACTTCTCAAACACAAGATACAATTTGAAGATATGCAAATCATAACAATCATTTTAATTACCGTATTTGCTTAATATCCGTAAGAAGGACTTGGAGTATATGTTGGAGATTTGTAAATTGGAGAAGGGGTATAAATTGGAGATGGAGAATAAACAGGGGATTTGTATACTGGTGATGGGGTGTAAACTGGTGACTTGTACACAGGGGATGGAGTGTAAACTGGTGACTTATACACAGGGGATGGAGTGTAAACCGGTGACTTATACACAGGGGAAGGAGTGTAAACGGGTGACTTGTAAACTGGGGAAGGGGTGTAAACGGGTGACTTGTACACCGGAGAAGGAGTGTAAACTGGTGACTTGTACACAGGAGAAGGAGTGTAAACCCAGGTGACTTGTACACTGGGGAAGGAGTGTAAACCGGTGACTTATACACCGGGAAGGAGTGTAAACGGTGACTTGTACACGGGGGATGGAGTGTAAACCGGTGACTTGTACACCTTGGGGAAGGAGTGTATACGGGTGACTTGTAAACGGGGAAGGAGTGTAAACCGGTGACTTGTACGTCGGGGGAAGGAGTGTAAACCGGTGACTTATACCTTAGGGAAGGAGTGTACACCGGTGACTTGTACATTGGGGAAGGAGTGTACACTCGGTGACTTGTACACTTTGGGGGAAGGAGTGTAAACCAGGTGACTTATATCTTTGGAGAGGAAGAGTAAATAGGTGACTTGTATCTTTGGGGATGGAGTGTACAGCTGACTTATACACTTGGGGAAGGAGTATACACCAGGTGACTTGTACACTTGGGGAAGGAGTGTACACCGGCGACTTGTATGACAGGGAAGGAGTGTAAACCGGGTGACTTGTACACTGGAGAGGGAGAGTAAACTGGTGACTTGTATACTGGGGATGGAGTGTAAACTGGTGACTTGTACACAGGGGAAGGAGTGTATGATGGGGATTTATACACGGGTGAAGGGGTATAAACAGGAGCCTTGTATTACGGTGACTTGTATATAGGGGATGGAGACTTATAAGGCGGGTGAAGGAGTATACTTTGGAGATTTGTACACTTTGGTGATGGTGTGTATACGGGAGACTTATACACCGGTGATGGTGTGTATACGGGAGATTTATAAACCTGGTGATGGTGAATAAATTGGAGACTTGTATCTTGGAGATGGTGTATACATAGGTGATGGAGTATAAACAGGGGACTTATACACTGGAGAATAAGATGGTGTCTTATATGCTGGAGCAGGGCTGTAGGTATTGTAATCACTGGCAGATGCAACTGCTACCAATGTTATGAGAAGGAAGGACATGAAAGAAGCACGATTGAGAGTCATTTTGAAGGAATACTCTCAAAAAGAATTATGTTATTGTTAGAAAAGGAAGAGTTGATGATATTTAGTTTGCAATAAGGGCTTTATATAGGGCCTTCATTGGCATCTTAATTAGGAGTATAATAATAAAATCAATAAAATATAAAAAGTTGAGCAAGTCTTACAATATAATTATCCTCGGTAGTTAGGTACCACATCTTTTCTCCACTATTTTGCTCGGAAATAAGGCTTCAGACTTATTACATTGGACTTAATACTTAATAGAATATTAGGGCTTTATATTATTATCCAGTAGCTGGCAAAGTCGTAGGGAGTAGGCACCGAGCTTAACGATAAATTAATCCATTACATAAATTTGATCTTCCAAAAGAACTCGCCGACAGCAAGCTAGTGGAAATATGTTACATGTAGATGGCTAGATGCCAACAATCGTCGAGTTAGTCTAACTTTTCTTGAGAAAATGATTTATATGTCCTTATTTTATGATTGGGTCGTTTTTAGAATATTGTTAAACAAAAGATTTGGTAGCTTGCTGTTTGTAGATTGTGATGCAGGGAAACGTTGGCTTGATTTGTGTTGTGTAATCCCTTAATTTCTAATTCATTACTTCTTCTTTTTTTCAAGTTCAAATTTCAATAATTTTGACTATAAAATTCGAGTTCGAATCCAATTCGAATAAAGATGGATCGATACAGAGTTGTAAAGTCCGAATCATAGTGTATGCTATTGTAATAATATCAACTTTTTATAATTTCTATTAATTAGTGCATAATTAAAGATATTAATAGTCAAACATGTGTTTTAGAGATCCGCGGAAAAGTTATAAATGGAGTAATGAATTAACAACGAAGGGAGTACCAATTGCAAATTCTTATAGGTGCTCTTAGGAGCATGTAGAACTATATGCTCCCAAGCACAATTTTTGCACATTTGTCACGTACTTTCAGTCAAATAATCAAAATGTCATATGTGCAAATCTATACCCATTAAAAAGCCACAAATCTGGTTACTATTCTTAAGAACAGTGATTTGACGGTTTTACCCTTGCACACTTCACATAACCCCATCCATGCCCTTCCTTTGCCACGTTCTTTTTTTCCCTCCGATTTTTCCTCTTGCACCCTCCATCTTCATTACGCATCCTCATCTTCGACCATCCTCTTGCCTTCCATTCTCAATCTTCTTCGTCTCTCTCCTCTTTTCACGTTTCTCACCGTTTTTCTCTCTCTTCTTTTTTCGATTATCTTTGCGGTCTCTCTCGGCTTATCCATGGATAAGGATTCCACAACTTCATTCTATCCCTGGATTCGAACAAAGTCTCTCTTCCTTTTCTAGGGTTTTCTCGGCATCAATTTCATCACTATCCATTGGAATCGAAGCCACCCGGCCATTGGAATCGAAGCCACTTAGGGTCATGAGGGTCGTCAAGCCACGGAGTTAAACCCGGATTATGAGGGTCGTTAAACCCGAACCATTGGAGTCGAAGCTACCAACCCGGGTCATCATTGCAAAAGCACCTTCAAGGTTGATCCTCATTTCTATTCTCTTAATTTTTCATCAAGATTGAAACTTTACATTCATTTCATATGTTTTGTTGCTTAATTTTCACCATTATTAGTTTAATGAAATGGGTTGTTAAGGATCTTAAGGAAATAATCTTTGTATTCTTTGATTGCTAATTTGGATGATCTTATTTTTTCTCGTTTTGTTTGAATTGAAATTTTCATCTTTTCTTTTGGAGGTTTTAGTATTAAGCGGGAATTACAATAAAGTTTCGACTTTTTACCTATTGCTTTGAGAATTGAGTACACTTGGTCTCCGAATTGTACGGTAATTCTGTTTCTTTTTATGTTCAAACTTCCTGGACTTGTGATTTGCAGATTTTATTCTTATGTCTTTGGCTAAATTAATTATGTTTTTGTTGGTTTGGTTTGTGATTTTATTTATGTAGTATTATCTTGGATGCTTGGTGTTTTTTCGTGATCTGTTATCTCGTAAATTATGTCCCCGAGCATGCTACCCATTAAAGAATTTGATGTTGTGTGATAGTTTGGTTACAGAAATTCTGAATTAGATGGTACATCTTGTTTCAGAGTTTGTTGATGCCATTGGTGAATGGTGGCTGGACATTGTTTCAGCACCTTGGTCTCGTAGTTGTGTTCGCGAAGTTTGCCATTAGTTTTTTTTTTGAAGAATCGCAAACCATGATTTGATCCTTGGGAAAAATCATGCAATTGATATAGACCATGACCAGCAGCTGGTGCTTGCCCATAATCACAGCCTAGATCTTCGACAAACTCACGAGCGTGATCTCGGTTTGGGACAAGGGCATGAGCAGGAACTGGGTTTAGGACATTCCCACGAACATGATGAATTGGCTTTAGAACAGAACCATGATCGTGAAGCGAGCGATGAACATCTTTATGAACAAGGTAATGACTTGCATATGGAGCATAAACCTAATCATGAAAACGCAAGCAATATATGTTTAAGATATGGATTTGCTATTTCTTTTATTAAAACATCTATGTATTAAGATAATTTGCTAGATATCACACTCTGCACCATGGGAAGCTTCTGGCACTTTCAGAGGGAGATAAACCATGTAAGTTGTGCTCTTTCGCTCAGAGCTACTATTCTCATATCCAAGTACCTAACAGACTGGTGCTGATCTAAGTTATGTGGACCTTGAATGTTATGTCCCAAAAAATGGAGTTATGGGCAGGGTCATTTTGAATTTTATGTGTTTGCAGTTTGCGCTCACTGATTTGATGATGGTTTATCAACCCAGTCATTATTAGACAAAAATGACTTTTTTATATCATGGAATGGTGTAGAGAAGATGTTTGACACAAGAATAACAATAATATTACTCTATACAAGTGGGAGCTTTTACATCTCAAAGTTAGAAGAGTAGGGATAATCTTTCGATTTTGACTAGACAGATCTAAAGCTCCCCACATCTTGACAACATTGGAATGGCATGCTCTTGTTGTTGTCTGTTTGGGACAGAAATTGTGGTGCGCTTCCATTAGAGGGTTGTCATATATTCTTGGTATTACCAGTTTTGACCCTAGGTTCTACTTCTCTTTTTGATGCAGATGTTCTTCGTGCTTTGGAAGATGGGGATCTTCAAACCCTAGGATTGCTTGACTATGATAAAGGGTTGACCCACTCCTTTACAGCTCATCCGAAGGTTGACCCGTTCACAGGTAAGAGTCTATTATCTCTCCCATGAATACTCACATTAGTATAAAAAAATTGCCATTTTATCGTCTCACTGACTAAACTCTTGTGCAGGGGAAATGTTTACTTTTGGCTACTCTCATGCCCCACCATATATCACATACAGAGTAATATCAAAGGATGGTTTCATGCATGACCCTGTACCAATAACAATCCCGGCCCCTATTATGATGCACGATTTTGCCATCACTGAGAATTATGCTATTATTATGGATCTTCCTTTATACTTTAGACCTAAGGTATGGTAACTAATCCACCAAATGAGGCAACCAGCCTTTGATGCTATGGAATATGTTTGAAAAAACTTATGTTCACCTCTTGATTGAGATAATTTTTCATGCAATGTTATAGATATGTCTTCTTTTTTTGGGGGTCAAAATGTTTGTTAGAAGGGTATACTATATTACGATATTACTTCTCTTGGAAAGACTGACGTTGTATTACAGTAGAAGCCAAACATCATTGTAGGATCTTACTGTATGATGCTACTGTACCATTTTCCATGCATTCTCTTTCTGCCCCTGCCCCCCATGTAGCACTTCTGTGCTAAGAACTAATATTGTAGGGGAACGGTATTTTAGATATTATCTTCTTTGGTTTACTTGGGGAATAAGTTTGATAGTTTGTTAAGGGGAGTAGTATAAATATAGAGCAACTGAGGATGGGAAGGGCATCTTGAAAATTGATAAGTTTAGTGAAGGAAATGGTTACTTTGGAGAGCTCCAACCTCTCGAATTTTGTTTAGGTTGTAATAGGTGTTAATCATCAATACAATCATATCTTAGTAGGTTTCTCATTAATTCTTCATTAGTCCTTCTTCCTAATTCCTCTAAGTCTGCTGTTATGCTGAGAAATTAGCTAAGAGTCATCTTGGTTCTTAGCATTCTGTTTGTACAATTGATCTCATATTCCATGATATCCAGGAAATGGTGAAGGAAAAGAAACTAATCTTCACTTTTGACTCAACAAAAAAGTCTCGCTTTGGTGTACTACCACTATATGCAAAGAATGAGAGCTTAATCAAATGGTTTGAGCTTCCAAATTGCTTCATATTTCATAATGGTGCGTCCTGGATACCTTCATCTTCCTATTCGTCATAGATTTATGTATTTCATCTTACATTTGTAGAGAACATCTTTTCAAGTTGTAATTTGGTTTGAATATTGTAAGATCATTAACTGCTTTAGCAGAGGTTTACTGTTTATCTTAATCTGTGTTAAATACGTTTTTTCATTTTTTACAGTGGGTACAATTTTTTTCATTTATGTTGACAGCCAATGCATGGGAAGAAGGATATGAGGTTGTTCTAATCACTTGCCGCATTGATAATCCAGACTTGGATATGGTCAGTGGAGCTGCTACGAGATATGGTCGATAATTTCTCAAACCAGCTGTAAGGATACTCTAATTCTTGGACAGAATCTAATTCCTCTTTCTAATTAATTTTCAGTTCACTGATGGTAATTCTTGTTTACACGTATGAGATGAGATTCAACATGGAAACTGGTCTTGCTTCTCAAAAACAACTATCAGCATCTGTCGTGGATTTCCCTAGAGTTAATGAGAACTACACTGGCAGGTATTTGGGGATCGCATTTCCACTTGTAAATCTTTTTTATAACCCCTCCACCAATTGGGTGAAGCTTATACTCATATAAACTCATCTCATATTGGTGAGGGTTGCAAGGGGCAAGATAATACTGATTAGGAATTTTTTTTCTTACATTTTTTTTCTTTCTTCTCATGTTTTTTACTTAGAGATGCAAGGTTTATCAAGCTATGTTACACGTCAATGTACAAATTAGGAATAATATTGATTATGATCATGATGAGGATGACAATAATAATAATAACAATAATAATAATTGCTAGAAAGAGAAAGGAAAGGTGAAAAGGTTAATTCACAAATAAATAAGAGAATAGTGAGATGGAGAGAGGTGGAGGAATCAAGATGGGTAATGGTGAAGGGGAGAGGGAAAGAATATGAGGGTCAAGATGAGAGAAAGAGGAAGGAGGAAGAGATAGTCATAACTTAGACAATAAGAAAGAGATAAAGAACACAATTACATCATCTCCTAAAACTGGCAAAAAACATATTGATTGGAAAGGAGGAGGGATACGATGGCGAGAATTTTTAAATTTACAAAGCTATATAATTAAATAAGCGTGATACGTAGAGTGAAACATGGAGCAAGCGAGTTGGTTAAGAGAGACTAAATAAGATCAAGACACGAGATAGTGTAGAAAAGATGATGGTAATACGAGGGAAGGGGAGAATTAGTAAGAAGGATGGAGAAAGGTATAAAAGAGGGAAGATGATCATATAAGAGTTAAGGAGAAGATCTGAAGTGTTAGAGGTTGAGGAAGAGAGGAAAAAAAAAGAATATCAAAATGAAAAAAAAGAGTCGAGTTTGGAAAGAAGAGTAGAGTTGTTCGACCTTATTTCTTATTAAATAAATATGATTCCATTCTTTCCTTTCTACTCGCTCTCTATTTTTAGGAAAGAATGGAATCAATGCAAAATAAAAAATGGAAAAATGACTCTTCTACTCCACTGTATAGATTTACTCTAAAGATTCCTCACTCACCATCCTATCATTGCTTAGGCAAACTCAAGTTGGATAGTTAGGAGTTAGGACAATATTATGCCTAGGTTTAATTACTCATATTTGCTATAAAAAAAAAAAAAGAGAAGGAAGTAAAACTAAGTTAAAGCGAATGCCCGAAATCATGAGAGAGAATATTCTTGTAATTCGATTGCAATTTGTGTGATATCTAGCAAATTAGCTTCATTGGGTGAAACATATCTTATTGATTTGTTTGTAACTATATGCCTACTAATATGTTCTTTTTTTTTCTTTCTTCTCATGTTTTTTACTTAGAGATACACGGTTTATCAAGCTATGTTACACGTCAATGTACAAATTAGGAATAATACTGATTATGATCATGATGATGATGACAATAATAATAATATTTGCTAGAAAGAGAAAGAAAAGGTGAAAATGTTAATTCACCAATACATAAGAGAATAGTGAGATGGAGAGAGGTGGAGGAATCAAGATGGGTAATGGTAAAGGGGAGAGGGAAAGAATATGAGGGTCAAGATGAGAGAAAGAGGAAGGAGGAAGAGATAGTCATAACTTAGACTATAAGAAAGAGATAAAGAACACTATTACATCATCTCCTAAAACTTGCAAAAAACATATTGGTTGGAAAGGAGGAGGGATACGATGGCGAGAATTTTTAAATTTACAAAGCTATATAATTAAATAAGCGTGATACGTAGAGTGAAAGAGGGAGCAAGCAGTTGGTTGACAGAGACTAAATAAAATCAAGACACGAGATAGTGTAGGAAAGAGGATGCAAGAGTGAAGATGAGGAATTGAGATAAGAGGGAGGAATGGATGGAGAGCCTAAGGAGACTAATCTTAGAGTCTACGTAATTGAGAATGAGATAAAGAACACTTCTAAGAGATTTTTAAAAATTCAAAAAATCATAAAAGACGAGATAGAAGGAAAGAAAGAGAATGGGAAAGAGAGGGGGAGAAAGTAGTAATTAACTTCATAAAATTTACAAAAACATAACAATCGGGAGAGATGAGAAAACAAATAGAGAGGAGCACTTTCAAAAGATCTTATATATTCGCGAAACAACAAAAGGAATGAGAGATTGACTTTGGGAATTTCATAAAAGGATTTATTAATAAACAAAAGAGGAAATTATGGAGAATAGATAAATGGATAGATAGACAAAAAGAGAGGGATAATCAAGGCGAATATATGGACAATCGATGGATAAACAAAGAAAGAAGGAGATCAAATATATATATATATATATATATATATATATATATATATATATATATATATATATATATATATATATATATATATATATATATATATATATATATATATATATATATATATATATATAAGTATGTATATAGAGAGAGATATTAAGGAGAGAATTAGGGCGTTTGAGGAGCATGTCTAATATCCATTGTATTATATGATACACTTTCGCCGTTCTTTTGAGGAAGATAGAGAGTGAATTTGAGACAATTTCTACAAAACGCAAACATTTCACTTAATAAAAATGAGGGAGTAAGCACTTGTAGGAGAATATTATATTCATTTGAGTTTCTTTTTGCGGTAGATTATTGTATTCATTTGAGTTTCTTTTTGCACGGCGGTTTTCCGATGGGATACTACCATATGTAGTGAGTTGCGGAATTTCTTGGAGGGACTTGCACTTGTGCAAAGCAAAGAGGATGTATGATGTCTTATAGAACTTCTTTTCTTGCATACGTCTCTTTAGAGGAGAAAATAGCTTAAGCGTTAAGAGATGTAGTATGCATCTGATTATCTTGAGAAAATGTGTGTTTTTCTTCTTATAATTAATCAACTTTGCATTTCATTTTGCACCGATGGTTCTTAATGATGAGCGTCTTGAGCGATGAAAAGGTTCTTGCTTATGCTCCAATATCCAATGGTGTGAATGTTTATTCCTTGAACCGAAAGGAACTTCCAATGTTTGAGTTATTGGTTTGAGTTTATGGCATACTCTTAAACAAATGAAAGGGAGTGATACATCTACCGTTGAGTCGGGATCGAAGTGGAAGATATTGCTTCGTCTAGGGCGGCGAGGCAAGACAAGTTGTGAAGGTCTTGAGCGAGATGAAAAGGTTCTTGCTTATGCTCCAATATCCAATGGTGTGAATATTTATTCCTTGAACCGAAAGGAACTTCCAATGTTTGAGTTATTGGTTTTAGTTTATGGCATACTCTTAAACAAACGAAAGGGAGTGATACATCTACTTGTTGAGTCGGGATCCGAAGTGGAAGATATTGCTTCGCCTAGGGCGCGAAGGAATTACTCACATTTGAGATTGACCCCTGTTCGTGAAAGAGGTGTAAGAGGTGAACTTTCAGGTGTCAAATTTTTTATAATTTTTTTTTACGTTATTTAATTGTTGTAAATTCATCTTATGCTTGCTAAATGTGAACTCCCTCCAGTGGATATTTTTAAGATATATGCTCAAATTATGATATGCTTTATTTTCTTATTCCATTCCATCTGAAATGTCTCAGGGGAAATCTTTGATACATTTGATGGTCATAGCGGTCTTTTGGGCATTTCCTTGCCCTATTTAGGATAATTTTGGAAGAAAATCTCTGCAAATCGGATGTTTATCCCCATCTCTAAGATGGAGTATATTAATCTTCCATCCTCGTTATTATTGTGATAAAGCCTCTTTATGAAACTACATCCGTGGTGGTTCTCTCATCTTTAGTATAAAATCTCGATGTCCCTTGAATGTTGGGGTAAATAGCTTATGGTGTTATTGTGGAATTCCTCAATCTTGAGAATATAGAATGTTTGATCTTGTCTTTGTGGCGAGGCACATTAATGTGTAAAATATTGGTGTAATGGGAAGGGAAAGAATAGCCATAGGTTGTGGACTATAATTTAGTTAAATACATCGTGTCGTAAAAGTTTTCAAATCTACCGGTACTGCTAGCATCTTAAAAGTGTAAAAAACGCATTTTAGGCGAGTTTAAGGATATCTCATGGCCTGAGTTGATATTTAGTGGTCAGACATCTATACTTCCCATGTACTGCAGGTGACGACTGAAGGAGTCATTTTCCAAACATGGAGATCTTGTTTTAAGACTACTAATGGCAAAGCTTAATAAAAGAAGTGGCAATATTCTCATTGAACATAATAGATGTTTTTTACGATGCATCGACTATATATGAGTTTTTCCCCCTCCCCCCTCCGGCAAACAGGATGGTGATGATGAGTATCCTCTTCTCATGACCTTAATTAAAAAAGGCTCTGTGAGCTTCAGTTGTTGAGATTCATGCCTGTTAACGGCCTATATAATGAGTTCGCCTCCATACTTGAGTATTGTAGCTGAAGAGGTGTGTAGCAAGCTCAAATAAGCATTTTCTTATGAATTCCTTTGCACTTTCTCTTTTATATTGTATTTAAATTACATTATATTTAACATGTTACAATTATTATTTTGGATAAGGTTTATATGCATATATGCTATGCGTAATCGCTACATGTTGCAATTATTAAAAAACAGAGGAAGTATTGCATTAATCAATAATAATTAAGATACTTTGTCCAATATAATAACACTATAAAATTTAATGCCTAAATTTTGCTACCTTGGGGGATCGTGCGCGATAGTGCACGGGCCAACAACTAGTTAGATAAATGTACATAATAGGTGAGAGGGAGCAACATAATTCTAGGTGCTTCCAGGAGCATTATGGAGACTTTGAGTATAGTTCGAATATTTCCCGATGAATTATAATATTTCATCTTATATATAGATAATGTTATAATTTTTACACTTCTTCAAAACAAGTGAAATGAGATAAACATACATTATCTCCTCAAAAAAAAAAAGATAAACATACATTAACCTAACCTCTTTGCGAGATCACTTGGCCTATAAACTAATGTTAAATTCACCTATCGGTAATATAACCTTCTTTGATAGCGTATGAAAAGTGTTTCACTTTTCGTAACGGAAGAACCATATACCATATATAGGAGGCTTTTTTTCGAGAATATTGGAAGCGCCAAATAGAATTGCCATGTAGCAACATTTATTTTAAATTATAATTTCAGAATAATAAATACGAATAATCATTGGTTACATAAAAAAAACCGGTGCTTGATTCTCAACCAACCGCAACATATTATCATATTATATAAACTAATTGCAACTTTAATAATAAAATTCAAAAACGTATAATTTTTATACCAATGAGTTCAGCTCGAAATACTCTCTCCGTTTCTTTTGTTCGTCTTACTTGAAATTGCGGAAAACCAAGGATCGCCATCATCTAATTTGGGATACATGTAATATTTTATGTATACTTTTTCTTCTTGACAAGGTAAGAGAGAGAAAAGTCTAGTATTGGACCTCGCTATTGGACAGGTCGAGCCAAGTCACCACTAGATCAAATCATTATTAGATCACTTTGTTGGACACCAATATTAGGTTGGTAACAGACGGTATAATAGAAAAGTAAGGATATAAGGGAATAGAAAAGAGAGAGAATTAAGCACATATAAAAATAAACAACTCATAAATGTTTTTTCATCATATCTACTTTTTCCCTCTATTCCAAGATATTCGACTCACATCCACGACTCTTTAATAACCCTATCCAATAAAATCCGTGCCTACTAACAACCACGTACAATGAAAATCTTTTTTTACACTACCGTGTCCATTAACCAGGTTTAATTCCGCATAAAACTCACACACAATAGAATCAATAGGAGAAGAGATATTCGCCTATTCAAAGTTCCTGGGCCAAATGGGCCAATCCCAACAAATCTTAGCCAGGACCTTGAAAAACAATCATACTATTGTATTTATATACACTTGCAATGGATGTGGGCTTTAGGTTAATGGTACAGTATAAAGCATGACCCATCTTAAGAAAATCGAACCTTTTGAAATAAGCCCAAATAAAAAAAAGGCCCAGATCCATTTATACTTAAAACACTTATATTAAAGCTTCTTCTCTCTCATTTCACTTCTTCTTTTGCTGCAGCCGCAAAACCCTAGCAATTTCTCTGGTACTTTCTCTCTCTCTTTTTATTTCTTCCATAATTTCTGTGTTTATTTCAATCTCTTATAATCGTCTAACTTTAAATTCGCCATTTTTTTGTGATTTTTTTTTGTTATTAGGTTTTCGACTTTGCTCTATCTAAGCTTTAATCATGAGGTATGTGCATTTTTTTGTTTATGTTGTTTTTAATTCTTCAATTAAGTTATTTCGTGTTTTCGATTTCATTTTTTCAAATGTTAAATTGTTTAATTTGATGATTATTCATGAGGTTGTTTGAAGTTTTCTGGAATCGAAAGTTGATATTTGAATCTATTTGGAGCGGATTTAGGTTTTCTGAGTTGTTGATAAGTTGTGTGAATTCATTTGTAATTTTCGCTGATTTTTCTGTATTAAATACATGCGATTCACTACTTTTGGCTGATTTTGGTAATGTAATTAGACAAATTTGTGGACTGACATTGTTATCATTCTCTAAAATCATATAATATCTGATGAAATGATATTTTTGCACTGACTTAATGCAAGTGTTGAGAAATTGATGTTTGCCTTTAGTGAGGTTTGACACCGAAATCCAATGTGTTGTGTATGACGACAGTGTTCATATTTTATCCCCTGTTCGTTGCTTGATTATGAATTTTGACTCAATAGCTGTTTTAAATGGTGTGAGATAGATTTTGAATTCGATATTTTTGCTGTTTTAGTAAGCTTCAGGGAGAAGCTGTGAGAGAAGCTATATCTGGGATTGCAAATGATGCGAAAGAGAAGAATCGCAAGTTCACGGAGACAATTGAGCTCCAGATTGGTTTGAAGAATTATGATCCCCAAAAGGATAAGCGTTTCAGTGGCTCTGTTAAGTTGCCACACATCCCTCGTCCTAAGATGAAAGTTTGCATGCTCGGAGATGCACAACATGTTGAAGAGGTAGCTATTACGCCCCCTGCTCCCTAAATTGTGTAACATTTTGCCTTTGATGCTTACCAACTTACAACTTACAACTTACAACTTACAACTTACAACTTACAACTTTGACCTTATATCTCCCAACTTCTTTTAGCCAAAACTGTAAAAAATGCAATAGCAATCTAGATAATCACGTCTGTTATTATATGGTCAAAGCATGTGAATCAAACTTGTACAATCTTAATTCGTGGAAAAAGGACTTGCCTGCAGATTTCTCTTTGGTCATTGTAGCAAAATGCACTTAATATACAAGAACTTATGTGAGAAAAGCCTTGGAAATGGTCAGTTCTTTACCTATGGCCTACGCCCTACGGAGTAGTCTTTTTATTTGTTAGCTCTTTGTTATGTACCATGGCATGTTTATCAATCTAGCATTATGGCTTGAGATCGTTTCTTGCTATAATTGCTTGTAAAATAATATGCATTTGGTGATATCTGTGTATAATTCAGTTTCTAATACTTTGTGCCTGGCTGGTGTATTTCCTCACTCGTTACTGATGCATGTTTGATGTTGTGGTAGGCTGAGAGAATTGGTCTGGAATGGATGGATGTAGAAGCATTGAAGAAACTTAACAAGAACAAGAAATTGGTTAAGAAGCTTGCTAAGAAGTACCATGCTTTCCTTGCATCTGAAGCAGTTATTAAGCAGATTCCCCGTTTGCTCGGTCCCGGTCTCAACAAGGCAGGCAAGTATTGATGACTAGTTGTAATTATTAGATGATTGGCGTATATCCTTGTGTGTTTCTAGGGTACTGTGATGTAGTAACTGATTTTAGTTAAGCATACTTTCTAACCAAAGTCCAGCTGGATTCTTTTACTTAATATGCCATGCATACAATCTAGATTATGTTTTGTTACATCATTTGTTGTGTGTACCAGTTGCACCTTCTAAGTTTCTTACTCATAACATGTATGTTCTGCTTTTTTCAGGTAAGTTCCCCACACTTGTCACCCACCAAGAGCCGTTGGAAAACAAAGTAAATGAGATCAAGGCAACCGTGAAGTTTCAGCTCAAGAAAGTTCTCTGCATGGGAGTTGCTGTTGGTAACTGTAGCATGGAAGAGAAGCAGATCTTCCAAAACGTACAAATGAGCGTCAACTTTCTTGTTTCACTATTGAAGAAGAATTGGCAAAACGTGAGTGTCTTTTTCCTTGAATGCTTGTGATAGATATATATTGTGCGGGTAACTTATTATTTATGTTTTTGGCAGGTACGATGCTTATACCTTAAGAGTACCATGGGCAAGCCATACCGCATCTTCTAAAAGATTGCCCATCGCCATTTTTGGTTGAATTGCTTTGTAGGAGTTGGAAGTTTTGTTGATCGCCTTCGAGTACTACAATTATATTTGTTGTGAGCTTTAGTATACTCGGATTATGTCCTCGAATGTAATGGCTAAAAAATTTCTTCTTAGTTTCATTGTCATTGGCAACTTTGATATCGTATATGATATTTTGACCCTTTTGGCAGTTTTGAATTTCCATTTGTTTTGAGAGCTATATATGTTTGGAGGGTTTATCTTCCATTAGTTTTACATATGCTGTGTTTTTTGGCAATTGTAACGTAGTACCTCTTGGAGCTGTTGATGTTAGATCGAGCTGTTGTGCTTTTTTCATGAGAAGCATTTGGAAAATGTTTATGATCATAATTTATCATGACTTTCAGTTTTCATTAAAGCCTATCTGGAAGGGAAAATGTGCCATTGAGGCTGACTAAAATGGCATTAAGACTAAGATCTTCCTAAACTTATCCTATATATCGCCTTAATGCATTCAGCATAATGGTCGATCTACAAAATGAACATTACAGTTCTCCTTCCATGTACCATTGATTGCCGACCTTTTTCTTATGTAGACCATTTTGAAATTCAAACTGTTTTAGTAATTCCTTGTCATCAACTAGTATTATATGCATAGGGTGTATTGTGTACGACAAATATATTGTTAGACTAGTTCATTTGAAGTCAAAATGACTTTTCAGTTAAAACAGTAATTTTTAACCTTAAATGGATCACGCTTATATATGTAAAAGTGACCATTTAAAACAAATACTTATCCCAGTCTGATAGGTAACTTTTGCTCTAGAGGGGTTAATTTTATCTTCCTCCGCCTCAAAAAAGGGTTTTATTATTTTAATCCGAAATAATAAGAATTCGTTTATGGTAAAAAGTTACCCCGTATACAATAAATCGGTTTATACCCGTCTCATACAATAATTTGTCATGACATATTTTGTTGCATAGTTTTTTATGCACTTGTCTTCCATTATTAACCATTTGACAAAATTATACATCTCTCTATGTTGTCCTCCGGTGTTTACTAAAATTTTCTCAGTACCTTTATCTCTTTGAAAGTCTATGGTAATTGGTACCCTTACTATTTTGAAAGGGTCTTCGTGATGCCTATGCTCCTCTCTTAATCAAAAAAATTGATAGGTTCTCTGTGAGGACTGTAGGAGCATCGATGAAGCATTGTCAAAAGCACTTGGGTACTTTGGAGAATTTGGAAAAAGTGATAGTCCATTTATAAAATAGAAAGGTACAACATAGTATTAGAATTATTCAGATGACAATCAAAAGCCCCCGATATATTGGAAGAGGGTACATTTTAGTTATACTTCCTTATCTATTTTTTTTTTCATGAGATTTCACATTTTTTAATGTATAATTTTGACCATTAATATTTTTAAATTTTCAATTATTAAAAATTATAAAAAAGTTGATAGTTTGAAAATATATTTAGAATAATGCAACATGTTAACTACCAATATTTATTTTTATATATTTGAGCATTAGAGTCAAAGCTAATACTTATAAAAGTTAAAAATAATGGAATACAGGAAAAACGGAGGGAGTACTATATCTATCTATACAAATATATTAAAAGGCGTTTCTAGTAAAAGATTGGTGACACGTGACACTCTTCTCAAGCTTCTAATACACATGTTTATTGTCTCATTTAAAAATATTAACAATGTATAGTTCTTGGGATTCGAGAAGACATGACCTTCGAAAAGAAATGTGAGAGTTTACCCACCGATCCACTGTAATTTCAATGCTTAATGTTTCAAAAGTAAAATATAATAAAGTCTTATAATTATATATAATTATAAAGACATAGACAAATCTTTTGATCTCTAACCCTTCTATTAAGTAATAATATTCTCTTACCCCAATTCCATCGAAATTGTTATTTTTATCCCTAATTCGTTAGAATATCTTTTTTGATTTTTAGTTTCTCCTAATAAAACACCATTTTTAAGATAACACTTATAAAATAATTGTTTAAAATAAACCTTTTTACCTACCTAATCCTTTTAAATACCTACCAATCAATAATTTCAATTGATTCAAAATCCTCCAAAAAAGGTTTTAAAACGATTTCATCACCTCCCTTTATTCATCTATAATGTATTTAAAATTTTTAACCCTTATTTTAATCTAATTTTTTTGCCCATTTGGACCCAATTGGTATGTATTTAAATATTTTGAGATCATATAAGATTTATATTTAAAATTATATAATTTTAAGGTGGTTATCTTAAAAATGGTGATTTTAAAAAGTGGTAAAAATCAAAAAATCCTATCTTTTTAAAACAACTTATCATGTCATAACGTCCATTTTCCAATTTCACACTAGACATAATATTACGAAAAGCTAATAAAATCAATTATGAAATTTATGAATAATAATTTAATATATTTGATAATTATAATTGACTCGAGGTATCGCCCGGGTCAAAATACTAGTTACTCCCTCCGTTCTCTTTTGTTGTTCTTATTTGGAATCGGGGAAGAAACCAATGCAACACATAAAATGGGCAAGATTCCACTATTTTAAATAAAGTTAAATGAATAAAAATAAAGATTCTAGCCCTTTTGATTTATTCTATGTTAGACAACCAATCGGGAAGAAACCAACGCAACTCATAAAATGGGCAAGATTCCACTATTTTAAATAAAAGTTAAATGAATAAAAATAAAGATTCTAGCCCTTTTGATTTATTCTATGTTAGACAACCAATCATACAAAAAGTTTGACGGGTAAAAGAGTCAAGTAACTACAAACTAAGCATGAACACATTTATTGTTGTTTGAGTTACTCTATGTTAGACAACCAATTAAACAAAAATTTGAGGGGTAGAAAGGTAAAAAATAATGACTACTCAATAATGTGAACACATTTATTACATCTTAAAACTAACGGGAAATTTAATTCATAAATTAAATTATTTATAGAAAGATTCAAAATAGGAACAACATATTGAAATTTCCCAATAGAAAATAATATAGGAACAATAAAAGAAAACGAAGGGAGTATAAGTTTATAACATGTATAACTCGTACGAAACAACTACCACTGTCATTTATTTGAATATGAAACAACACCAGGACTCCAGGAGATAAGAAGTTACGAACAACAATTTACCTAACCTCATTATCTCCAACTACAAGGGCAGTACAACAAAGAAATGCATATATTTAACACAACAATAATTCATTCTAATTGAAGCTTATTCTTAGTAGTCTTATTGACTTAGGAGTATAAGTAGGAGCCATCTATTTTCGCGACGGAGAGAAAATCAGTAATCAATAAGCTGGTGGAGTGTACACCGGAGACTCATACTTTGGTGGTGGGGTGTAAATTGGGGGAGATGTGTAGACTGGAGACTTGTACATTGGTGAAGGTGCGTAAGTGGGGGGCTCGTACTTTGGTGATGGGGTGTATTTCGGAGATTTATATACCGGTGAAGGGGTGTATGTTGGTGAAGCTGTGTAAGTTGGTGATTTGTATGTTGGGGGTGGAGTGTATACTGGAGATTCATACACGGTAGATGGTGGTGTGTAGGTTGGGGACTTGTATATTGGTGATGGAGTGTATTCTCAGTGATTCATATACTTGGTGATGGACTATAAACTGGGGACATGTAAACTGGTGATGGAGTATATGTTGGAGATTCATACACGGGTGGTGCCGAGTATTTTGGGGACTCATAGACCGGTGATGGATCAGAAACCGGAGACTTGTAAACTCGGTGATGGAGTATATGTTGGAGATTCATACACCGGCGGTACCGAGTATTTTGGAGACTCGTAAACTGGCGATGGACTCAGAACCTGGAGACTTGTAAACTGGCGATGGAGTGTATGTTGGAGATTCATACGTTTGTGGTGGCACGTATTTTGGGGATTCGTACACCGGTGATGGCGTGTGCTTAGGGTGCTTATAAACTGGTGGTGATGAATACACTGGAGATTTGTATACATAGGATGGTGTATACATAGGTGGTTGACTATAAGCAGGTGCCTCATACTCCGGAGAATATGAGGGTGCCTTGTACTCTGGAGTGGGTTTGAAGCCATAATAGTCACGAGCAGATGCAATTGCCACCAAGCTCATGAGCAGGAAAGAGATGAATGAAGCACGATTAAGAGCCATTTTCGCAGAAGAGGATTCTCGCTATATCTTTGAAAATGCTGAATGAGGGAGAAGTTGTGAAGTAGTATATGATTTGTAAAGGGCCTATATATAACGCTTTTCTTGGCATGCATCATTCCATGACGTAAAATCACTAAAAAAATGTTTGAAAGTTGAGCAAGTCTTCAATGATTTTATAATTAGTAGTCTAGTACCACTAGGTATTTCACCTTTGTCAGCACAACTTTGTCAATGAAATACATAGTTGAATTGTTCCTTTGATGTGAATGAAGCCTTTTACAAATTAGAGTACATTCAGACATTAGCTGCAAGCCTAAAATTTATGGAAGCAATTGACCTTTAGTACAACTACGTTAAGTTTTACCATGGAATAGTTAATGATACGTTAACTTCTTTATATAAAAAAGGCTTGCATTAGGATAGTGGAGATATAAAAATCTAAAAGAAAAAATATAATTGTGGAATTTTGATACTTTAATTTTGACTATATCCATTAAAACAAACATCCAACCAAATCAACAGGAGTAGATTTGGAAACATGATATGTCGTATTTTTATATAGATTTTAGGTGCATTTAGGTTGCATTTTAGGAACATTTATAGGTGCATTATAGTTCATAACTGCATACTCTTACTTAATTTGCAAAATATTACTCATTTTGTGTGTTTTTGGTATTCTTTGATGAATTTCTGGTATTGAGAACTTAATTGGAGTATGCATGATTGCACAAGCTTGAGTAATTAGGTATTATTTATGTTCAATAAATCCTCTATTTAGAATTCCAATACAACTATTTACTAATTAAGTTTTGATATGTTTAAGAGGAAATTTTAGGAAAAAAAACGTATTTTTGTGGCTTTTACTTTAGTTATAGTATTTTTTTTTCTTAAATTCTTATTACTCTATTAATGTATTGACAGTTAATTTCCTAGCTAATCAATATAATATTTTATTCAACATATAAGGACGATCTTGGATGGTAGGATTCTTATCTCTATATAAAGGGTGTTTGAGATTTTTGTTTTCAGGCACTACAACGAATGAGATATCGCAAACACTCTTAGGCACTTTTTAATGTTCTACTTAGAGGAGGGTTGTAATTAACTCAGTGTTGGACGAGTTACTAATATTTGTTGAATTGCTAATGGCATCAATGGTACGCTTTTCTCCTACTTGTTAGCGATGAGAATTTTTCACATATAACCTTTGTCATTGTCTTTAGTATTTGCTCCTTAGGTTTCCATATCTTTACAAGTTACACCCTCGTTACATATAATAAACTTCTCATATCTCCAATACATAGTACTATAAACTTCTCATATCTCCAATACATAGTACTTTAGGAAGTAGTGGGTGGTGATGTCCTACCCCTATTGACATCTATAATAGAGATTATTGTTGATGACTTTTAAGAATATGTCATCCCAATTAGATAAAGTGCCATTTTGTTTTGGCCTTACCCAATTGGAGAATTGAGAAGATTTTTATCTACGACTCTTTTAGAAGATATGAGGAGTTTATTACTTAATAGAAGGAAGTATTAGACAAAGTTTCACGAATAAAAAATACTTGTATATATTTAATTGCTTAAGTTTTGAACTAGTCAAGTAATGAATCCCTTTATATTTGTCATCAAAATCAACTACTACTAGGAACTTTTGCACCAAAAGAAAACTACTAGTACTACTTGGACTTGGTAAATTTAGATGAAAATATTGTCAAGTTGAGTGTTATGATAATCGACAAATCTAGTTTTTTTTTCCCATTCAAATTTTAAATTCAGATATTTTGCATATCACTTGTACAAATGAACAATATTATCTTTGATATCCAAAAAACACACACACATACAATATTAGTATCTCAAGATTATGGAAGTAAGAACAAGCAAACGTCTCAACCTCCCCTATTTACCGGAATAGTCAAATACTAAGCTTATACCAATTCAATTCATGGTTCTAAAGCTCGAGTAGATCAGTAGTACATGCATGGCCTAATGACCTACTATGATTTGACATGTTAATGTTTGTTCTTCTATTTTTTTAACGGGTTCTCTTAAGTTATTAATCAACAAATGGAGATTTGACATGTTATATAATTGTGTTTTTTAAATTAAAAAGCAAAAGAGATGGTTAATGAACAATATACTACCTCCGTTTTAAATTAATCTACACACTTCACTTTATGAAACCAAGGACAAAGTGCAAAACTATGATCCGAGAGATTATAAACTAAAAAGGTGGAGAGAAAACCGAAAAGTGAGAGAAGAGAAAACTAAAAAGTGCGTTAAAATATTAAAAAGTGGATGCATACATGAAAAAGAGGAGAAATTAGGATGTGACATGTTATCAAAAATAGAAAAAGAATAAATAATGTGTAGATTAAAAAAGAAACATACCAAAATGAGAGTATGTAGATTAAAAAGAAACTAAGTAGATATACATTCAAGCAAATCGGGATTCTAATTCATTATACTATTAAATCTCTACACATAATCTATTAACCAGTTACCACGCATTTGGTAGGAATGAATGAGAGTTTGGTCCCCCCTTGTTTGTAATGACATTACAATTCCGGATTGTAATGGGTCTTTTAAGCCCTAACTTGGATTAATTTTCTATCTATGCATGTCTTATTTACCTAAAAAGAAAGGAATGAGAGTTTGGGGGTCAAAAATCAAAATGTGAGAAATGGAGTGAAACATATTGGTTGAGTATTTTATATTACAACCCTCTTGCATGGGAATTCTTTTTAAATAAATTTACTACAATATAATTTTAATTATAATCCTATCCCGTATCCACCAATCATTCTGGTTAACTAGGTAGTAAACTCAATTTGTCTCGAGAGGGATCGGAGGGAGGCAATGGCTATTCAATTTATACTAATGTTAAATTTCGTGGTTTAGGGAGGAAGAAAGGAGAAAAGAGTGAAGTCAACCATTGATGGCTTAGAGCGAGAGAGTTCGAAGAGCGTAGAGAGAAAGAGAAATGAAACGTGTATATTATTCTGATGTAAGAAGTAAAGAGGAATATTACAACCTACCTATTTATACTAATTACAATAGGTAACCAAACTAATGTTAGAATTACATCTAACAAACTAACTAAGAATACTACTAAACTCTTAACAACCTAACTAACAACAATAACCAAATCTTAAACTCCAACATAAAGTGAGTACGAAGAGTATTAATATTGTAACTATCTTAATTAGGAGAAAACTATAGGGACGTACAATCTTCTTTCCTGCCAAACCACTTCGACGAGATCAAAACATAGCTAATAAAAAAACAATGTGTGTTTTCGCTTGACATAATGGATCCTTCAGTAATAACCAAATATGAGCAAGGCTGATAACAACGACATAAAAACCATCATACTAGACATGGATAAGAGAAAATAAAAGTAGAGATGTAGATTGTACGGTTGGGGGAAAAAAATTCCTCGATTTTTCTTTTTACATGTTACACTTTCACTTTTCACGCACGCCAACGTAAAACTTTGGCGACATATATCTCTAATTCGTATTTGTAAAAATTATAAAAAGTACATATTAAAAAAGGGTTTTTCTACGTTATAAACTTTTTTTCAATTTCTACGTTGTACCCCTTTTAAAAATTCCACAAAGTACCCTCAAGGTTACCTTATTTAATGCACGATGCCCCTACCGCGATTATATGTCATTAATTTCGTTTAATTTTTTTAATTTATTGGAACTAATTTAACTTATACATAATTTAACGCTCGGAGGGAATATTCACAAATTAGATTAGCTCCAAGAGATTATAAAAAGTAGACGAAATTAATAACGTATAATCACGGTGGGGCCATTGTGCATTAAAAGAGGTAAGTTTGAAGGTACCGTGTGAATTTTTTAAAAGGCCGGTACAAATGTAGTAAATTGAAAAACACAAAGCGTACAACGTAAAAACCCTTAAAAAATACATATTAAAACGAATCTAACAAGATCACACATGACTATATTTTTATTCACGTATAAATCACAAATGATGGCCAAAGTGAAATTTGTAAATAGTGTAAAATGTTAAAGTGTAACATGTAAAAAAAAAGATGAAGTAATACAAATATGTTTTCTCTTGTAGTTATGTTAGTTCAATCACCTCTACAAGAAGTTGCTCTTATTTTTATAGGAAGTGTGGCAAATTTCCACATTTTCACTTGTTAGTCTATTGAATCTGTTGAGATTTTGATGGGCTAAGGACTGTCTACATTTCGCACCGCTTTTGTCATATCAACAATCTACTCCTCCATTAGGTCAATCACGCATAGACACACATGGATGAATAATACGATTAATACAATCAAGTCCAACACTATTTGTCCATCATTTAACAAACATGGGATTTTGTATGGGTTGCATTTAGAGCTCGGACCATTAGTCTTATCTTCTCGATTATCTAAGAGTTAATACTTTATCCCTTTTCAGTAAAACATAAATCATCATAAATCTCAAGCTTTTAGTATCTTTTCATATCTAGATTTAATTTTTTAAGTATAATTCCAAGTTTGATGATATATCCTCTTCTTATTGGCCCAAATTCAACTTTAATCAACTTTATAGTAAAAAGTTCCACGTAATATGCTCGAATTTTCCATGACAACCTAGGGAATGTATATGAAGAAGAGAGAAAAAACAAGGGAGAATAACAAGAAAATGGACATAACAAAAGAACAATACTCTATAATAGGTAATACGTGACTTGGTACTAATACAAGAAGGGTATCATCAATTAATTATAAATAAATAAAATTTGAGATTAATATAATAAGACTTTATAAAGTTGGAATACATAGTGACAAATTATTCTTTTCAATATATGTTGTGCTTTTTAAAATTGAAATTGTTACAATATTATTACACACTATTTGTAACGTTTTTTCACGTAGGGCAGTCTTTATGGAAACTTAGCTAAACTTATGAGTAATTATAGCCTCTAAGGTATTATGCTTCTATGATTTTTGTAATATTTATAGCCAATAACTAACAATTAAAAGTATAATTTATTAAAAAATTACATATATATTTTCAGCTAGTACACCCAAAGTATGTACTATATGACTCCAAACTATTAAAGACACAACGTTATAGTACGATAGGATTCAATATCATAATTGATGGAGCGGATTCATGGTCAAATATATATCGGTGAAGTGAGTTCATGGTATCAAAATTAGATTAAATTTATCTCGGTTGTAAGCATAGACAATGCATTCTATTCTAGTAGAATTGTAAATCATTTTTTTGTTAAAGAGAATAAGACTCCAAGATACACTATCTAACATATCTCTATTATCTCTATTCTATATGGGAAGAGGGGTAGGACACCAAAAATAGAAAAAAAGAAATAATAAAAAATAAAAAAAGGAAGGTAACCGAATTCAGAAAAGAAAAAATATAGTATTACACAACGTGGAAATTAGTATAGAGTAACTGCCCAACTCAATCCCCGATTACAAGGGACAAAAACTAACAAAAAAAAAAAAAAATGCAAAACACTTCTTCGGTTCCTCTCCTTCTCCTTCCTACTGTTGCATTTTCTCCACTTTCGCCCGTCCTCTTCAAAACTCTCACAGCAAAATACACAAAAGATAGAAGTATTAGAACATAGATAATTCCACCAAGAGCATGTAATCACATAGCGGAGAAAGCATTGATTTGTTCATAAATAATCGCTTCTCCAATTTAATTTGATGAACAAATCATTCATTTTTTCGGGATACTCTTCACATATACTCAACAAGCCATAAGAAGCAACAAATCTCAAGACTTCTCCAAAGAAATAATTACACCAAAGCGAGAGATAATTCCACCAAGAGCAGGTAATCACATAGCGAGAAAGCCTTCATTTGTTCACAAATAATCGCTTCTCCAATTTAATTTGATAAACAAATCATTCATTTTTTCAGATACTTTTCACTTATACTCAACAAGCCATAAGAAGCAACAAATCTCACGACTTCTCAAGCAAATAATTACAAGGTTTTTCTTACTTCTTTCTCACATTAAAAGGTGTTTCTTCATTCGGAACATTATTGATTTTGATGATGTTTTTTGTGCGAAATCAGTGCAATCGGCCAAGTTTCATCAACCAAATATCAACAAAAAAGCGGCACTTGCAAGGTGAATCAAGAAACCACCTGAAAAGGTAGGTGTGCAATTGCAAATTGTTTTTGTTTTGGGAAAATGAGGTAATAACCAATAAAATTTAGCATTATAATCAAGAGAAAAAAAAATTCGTGGTTTTCCAATTATCATCTTTTGTTCATGCAAAGAGCCATTACCCATAACAATTAACAAGTACATTATGTCATCATTATCTTGCTCCATTTCCTCTCCATTAACCCCCCTAAACTTCTTTGTCGAACAAATTCATTGGGCATTGATAATCTCCATCGCTTTGTACAACTTAACCTCCGTAATTGGGCCGGTTCTTTTCATGTAGGTATCTCTTTTTTATAAACAAAAAAAATCTATCCATTGAATAATTACAGAGTGTTTTTCAAAAAAAAAAAACAATCTTTATATTTATTAAATAATTACGATTGTTTTTCAAAAAAAAAAAAACTCTTTGTATTAATCAATATAATCTACGACTATTTTCCAGATCCGCTTTGGAAAACAAGAAGAAAAATTATGATTTTCGAGGCATGCAAATAATACTTTATTCTCGACATTTTTATTCAACAAAAATATACTTTTCTAAAATTTATAATATCAATCTTCTAATTAGATTTTTTTTTAATTACAGAGTGTTATTATAAAATCAATCTTCTCAATGAATAATAATTCAAAAAAGAAATTTACTTACAAAAGCAATCTTCGAATGAATAATAATTCCAGAGAAAATGTCCAATAAACCCAAGAATTGAAAACCAAATTTAATTTCTCAAAAAAAACGTGAAAATAACAAACTTTAAAAAAAATCATCCATTATAAATTTACACACTTTGTTTTCTTTTAAAAAAAAATATCTCCCAATAATTCATTTTAAAGATTTCTTTCCATGAAAACTATTTCATTTTTCGACGAGAAAAAAAAAAAACTTTACTAATTTTTACAATTCGCAAAAACTAATTTCAGTTCGAACAAACTATAATTTTTAATGAACTTTTAATTCGAAAAAAACAAATTTTTTTCATGAATCAATTTCACATATCTCCCAATAATTCATTTTAAAGATTTCTTTCCATGATAACTATTTCATTTTTTATTTTAAAAAAAAAAACTTTACTAATTTTTTCAATTCGAAAAACCTGATTTTGTAAATTCGAAAAAACCGATTTTTCCAATTCGAAAAAACAAATTTCAGTTCGAACAAACAAAATTTTTTAATGAACTTTCAATTCGAAAAAACAAATTTTTTTAATGAACCATTTTCAAATAGATCGGATTTTAAAAATAAAAGTTTTTTAAAGTTAACAATAATTTCAAAAACAGATGACCCGAAATTACTCGTGTTTCTTCTCCAATTTATTTTTCCGTTTATGTTGCATGCAAAAAAAAAAAATGAAACTACTTCAAACTCACCTCGCTCAATTGCATTTGAAATTACTGTGTTTCTTCTCCAATTTATTTTTGCTCCACCTTCCATCCCCTCACTGTTTCGATTGACCTATCTCTGATTATTAAGTTTCACCTATCTCCAATTATTAAGTTTCAATGGGAAGAAGAGATGGAAATAGAACACAGATGAGCCGTGGGATGTATTTGCATCTTTAGACTTTAGAGAGTGTGTTTGTTTGCATATTTAGAGAGTTGATATTGAGTGAGAGAGAGAAAGAGAGAGAGATAAATGAGAGAGTTTAGATACTGGCGATAATAAAGTCCAAGGTCCCTTGCATCATATATTGGACTTTATTGGAGTTTCAATTGTCTTGCAGGTACAATATTGTCGAGTTATTGCCAATGCATGTCATCTTGAGCATGTTGACAATATCATATATGAAGCATGTCATCGTTGTCTCAAAAAGGTTAACATTTTCCAAGGAGTTCCCACATGTGAGTCTTGCGATATTGCAAATGTTGTAACCATTCCAAGGTATAATTTTCTATCTCACATGATCTCGATCATCAAACAACCAACATTTATTAAACTCCGCTAAACTTTTATCTTATTTTATTAACAGATTGTTAGTTCGACTAACAATATGTGATAGAAGTGGTACTTTAAAAATCACAATGCTTCATGATCTTGCACAACTCATTTTGGGATGCCCACTACGAGACATAAAATTAATACTTCAACGAGTTTTCATCTATTACAAACTAGCTCGCACCGCATTTGAATACATTGCATAATTTCAAAGCCCATATCTCACCCTTGAAAATAAATGCACAATTGTTTGCGTTCACTATGCACCAAATGGACACAAACGAGTCATGGAAATATTATTTTCAAAACTTGGATACAAAACATTCGCTTGGATCTTACCTCCACCAATGCAAGAGTTCAATCCGGATCATTCTTATACCGTTAGCTATGTGTCGCAAGTCGACCAATTGAAGAGTGCATGTGGTTAACCAAGTTCTATGAAAATAAATTCCATAGTTGAAACACTAGAGATTTCATTTACTATCTTTGTTATTATATTATTTTTTAGGGGAAATCTTTGTTATTATATTGTTACAGTATGAATATTTTTTTCTTAGGTAAATTTTGTAAATAATTTTTCTATCTCTATTAATACTAAATGTAATTACGCAACTAATTTAATTCCAATAACGATTACGCACACATGCACATAAAACTTAAAACTTATATAGAAAGAGCTAAATATAATGTAAGTATGCAATAATTTAACTTCATAAACGACTTCGTACGCATAGCGTGCATATAAAGCTAGTACTACTATAAATCAAGGAGGAGGTGTGGTGTCCTCCTTTAAAATGACTAGAATACCCTCTAATAATTTAAAACAACGTTTTCTTTTTATAAAAAAAATAAAAAAAGAGAATCAATGCAACTTGCCATATGAGTAAGTCAAAAATGGAATATGCAATCACCATTAATAACTTGACAAAATAGACTGACACAATCAATTCACGAAATTAATTAGAATCTTCAATCAAAAAAAGTTAGCGATATATGGTGACAACATAATATTTCGTATTTACAAAGTTCAAAAAATATGGTTTATTAACATTAATTATCGTTAAAGAACTATATTAAAGTCGCTGATAAGGAATTATTAAACCATCAACCAAATTTTTCAATGACGGTATCTATACAAATATATTAAAAGGTGTTCCTAAACCAGAACATGCCACGTAAAGACTCTTCCTTAGATGCTTTACCATGTAATTCATATACAATGAAGAAAAGACAAGAAAATGGCATGTATAAGATTTGATCTTGTGACTTCAATTTTATATATTACAATCATAACCACTAAACCAAGTTATATTTGATGTTGTTATTTCAAAGTAAAAATTTAATAAATGATAACTATGATTACCCGGGGCATAGCTCGGGCCTAAAAACTAGTTGAATAGTTAAAAATCAATCACCTTCAATTTAAAGAGATAATAACATCTACAAAAGAACCTCAATAATTTACATCACTAACAAAATAATTTTAGATCAAAAAAACATGTTCATTCATATATATAGCTACATAAGGTTGTTGACGCACGTATCACTTATATGCGACTAGTGACTAGCATGATGAAAGCTACTCCCTCCCCACTCTTGTGAAGAAATTGCGTTAATAGGATTATAATTATCCATATCCAGCCCTTGGAATTATATGGAGGCCCAATAATACCCAAAACTTGGCCCAATAACTTGCTCTCTATCTCCAATTGAACTCTCAGTGTTAGTCGTCAAAGTATTTGATATACTTCCTCCGTTTTTTTTTACATGTGACACTTTCCTAAAACGGAATGCTGCAAATTACATGTGACACTTTTTTTCTTTCCTAAAGTAGTAAGTTTTAGCCTATTAAATTACCATATTACCCTTACTTAAAAAGATAAACTAAAATTAAACCTTCTTAATTTAACCAAAATTAACAATTAACAATTAACCACAACCCCTCCCCCACCCACCCCACCACCCTCCCCATCCCCTCCACCCCCACCCCACCCCCCCCTCCTTCCCTCCACCCCACCCCCCGCCCCTCCCCCTCCCCCCTCCACCGTCGCATCCCCCCCCCCCCCTCCCTCCCCCCTCGCCCTTCGCATCCCCCTCCCCCCTCCCCTCCCTCTCCCCTCGCCCTTCGCATCCCCCTCCCCCGCAGCGCCCAACGCCCGTAAACGCCAAGAGCGCAACGCCCGGAATCGAAAGCCCCCCACCCCCTCTCCCGCGCCCCTTGCTCCTCTCTCCTCCTTCGCTTTCCTCCTTCGCGCCGCCTCGCTGCACTCCTCCTCGATTTTTTCGGTTTAGATTCGCCGCGCTTCCGGCCGCGTGCGAGGGTCAGGGAGGGGGGAGGGGGATGCGACGGGCGGAGGGAGAGGGAGGGGAGGGGGGATGCGACGGTGGAGGAGGGGGACGGGAGAGGGTGGGGAGGGGGGGGGTGGGTTAGGGGTTGGGTTTGGGGTGGAGGGGGGGGGGGCTGGGTGGGTGGGTGGGTGGGGGAGGGGTGGTCCCCACTTACTTTAATCCCTACAATTACTTTTACTTAATCCCCCTCCAATTTTTTTCTAGGTAACCGTGTTTTTCAAAAGTGTCACATGTAAAAAAAACGAAGGAAGTATTTTTTTTAAGCTCCATCATATACTTTCTAGTTTTTTTTTTTTTTTTAGTTTCTAGCAATTGATTTGACAACAACATCATTCAAGGTAACAAGAAGACAATTAGAGCACAATTTAGGCGATACAAGCATAAGTATATTTTCTTTCTTTTTGGGTATAAATTGCTTTTAATGGAGTTTTATAAATTTTTGTTGTTCGTAAATTCTAATTAAAAAATGATAAGAACAAAGTTGCAGACTTGCGATAGTATTAGCCTTTAATTAACTTTAGTTTATTATTATTATTTTAGTAGCGAAGGTACTATTCTCTTTTCTTCTTCATATGATTACTAGATGATGATTTTTTTTTGTTTGGATCTTGGTAAATAATGGTTAAAGAAGATGAACCGCTGGAACATGCGATATTAGACCCAACAAATGTGGCTTCCCATTCTCCTTAAGAGCCAGCCTACTTTGGTACGGCACGCGGCTGCTAAAAATAATAATCTCAAATTTAACAAAACAATAAACCTCGTTTATAATAAGCTTATCGTCTTGTAAAAACCAATATGATATAATACACCAAAAATCATATGATATAATTAATCAATTTTTATTTTAATGTAGTTAATTTTTGTTTGATATAATCACCTTTTATATACTTAGTTTTTATATAATATAGTTAATTTTCTGATATCGTCAGTTTTCGTATAATATAGTCGTTTTTTTTCTAATATAGTCAGTTTGGGTGCACAATAAATTATTGTGAACCCGGTCCACCCAAGATGTTTCGCTCAAATTATATGAGAAGATCCTGGATAACGGTTCTATTATTAAGGTCTTATTCTTTTGTGTACCGTTTTGATTCAACTCAGTTCAGCTCATTTCAGTTCTGTTGTTTTCGTCTCACAGTTTTACTTCAATTCAGTCATTCAACTCACTTCAATTCAATTCGATTCAACCTAAAAGACCAGGGCCCATTTGTTTTTTTTGGAGTACTACTACTAGTTTAGGTCCAAGTTGGATTAAAAATTGATATATAAAATAGTAATTTAAAGTCATTGAACCTGTTTGCGAGCTTTTGAGCCGAACTCTATTAGGCTCAGGCTCGGCTCGTTAAGGTCTCGAGCCGATCCCGAACTCGAATCGATCCCTCTCTGCCCGAAACTTTGTAGGCCAGAATCCGAATAGTTCTGCGTACCCCTACCATTAACACCCGAACTTCTAGCAAAAAGACCAAAAACTCAACTTTTATTGTTATGAGGAAAAGAAAGAAAAGAAACACACTTACCTAATTAGACCATTTGCCCTTAACCAAGGGTCATATTTTCATTTTCTGGTTCTCTCTCTCTACAATTATATTTTCTATGTGCGGCAGCCGGCACAGTATAAAACATTTGGCCTTTGCTTTTCCAGTCAAACCTTCTTGTATTCTCCGCACTTCTTTCTCTTTCCGCTCTTTCTGCCTAAAACTTCTGGTAAATCTCTTTCTCTCTTTTTTCTTTTTGTATATCTACCATCAATTCATACTTTTTTTTTGCTAATTTCTCTTTCTGTTGTACAATTTGATCTGGGTTTTTTTGTTGCCTTTGATTTCTTTGTTGTTTTTACTTTAATTGATTATGTGGGTAATTAATTTACTGATAAAAAAAGATGTTTTTGGATTTATGTTTCAATTTGAAAGCGACCAACTTTCAAGGAAAATAACGAAACAATCAGCATCATTATTTTCAGATCAATTTTGGCAGCAATTGTATTTCAAGTTTTGATTTTTATTTTTTGTTCTTGTTGCCACTTGCTAGACTACACCCACCAACCAAAAAAATAAAATTTGCGGGGATAAATTTTATGATCAATTATTTATGCACAATTCAGAAAACAATTGGAAATTTATGTGACTATTTTAACTTTTCTGATATTTTGGGAAGAATATGAAAAGGGTCATTGAAGTTGGACACTCATTAGGAGTTTTTCTTTTACTTCTTTCTTTATTTCATATTAAATGAGCTTTTAGTATGAGTTATTTTGTGATATTTGGAGTGAAAGAAGCACTAACAATGGATAGTTTTATGGATAATTATTCTTGCTTCATTATTATTGTCTCATGTAGTCCCATTGTGAGCATTTGTTAAACTGAAAGGGTTCATGTGAATGGAAATTATTTCCATGGGAGAGGAGTGAGATTTGAAATGTGTCGAAATCGCTACGCTTTTTATTATTAGTGTAGATACAACTAAGACTAGAAGCTGTATGTTCTCATCTCTCATCTAATGTCAGGTGTTTGATCTGCGTTTAGATAGTTAAGATGAAGTAATCTGAACTATGTTCTATATTGTAAATTGTGAGAAAGTGGTTGGCTTTATTTAGTTAAATTGAATTTGAGCCTTGAATTATGTCTTGCTTGATTCAAAACTTTGTTGTGTTTGCTTCAAGAGAATAATTTATGGCCAAATTGTCTATATTTTGGGAGTTATGTGTGAAATGGTATTTTCTTGATTCTAGACGATATAATTGGCAAGATGTGCAGTTGGGGGTGAACTATTACAGGAGTACTTCTCTCATTTGTTTTAAATGATTCCCACTTTTGTATTGAGCTTTACTTGTATGCTTCATTCTGACACGATCATACTTGTTTTGGGAGGAACTACATGCTTTTGTAGTAGTTTAGTGTTCTTTTTCTGAGATTTATCTCAGAATTTTTGCTGTTCATGGAAAATTTCTAATTATGAATAAAAAAGACCAACCTCCATAATTACCACGAGCTCTCTAGCTGCAATTACCTTCCTTAGCATCTAAAGACCTTGCATGCTAATCCTTGTAGTGTTCACTGTTTGCCTTTTAATGTAGTAGGCATGTACGCACTGAACCTAGAGTGTGTCACTATTAACAGTGATAGCCCACAATAACTTCAAAATAGCTGCAGCTCTACTCCACAACAGCATATTCCTGATGTTCAATCCTCCTGAGGCGCTGGGCAGGCATATATTAGCCCAGGAAAATGGAGCTTTCCTAGACTCTTCAGTTTTTGAGTCCAAACAAATTTTGTAAACACACTCCACTTTTAATGATTTTCTTCGGGGGAAATTCGAGCCCAATAGCTTTGTATACTACTCTAATCATATACATGTTTTAATTTGAAAGCGACCATCTTCAAGGAAAATAACGAAAATATCAACATTGTTATTTTCAAGTTTGGAGGGTTTTTTTTTGTTGTTGCCACCTGCTAGCCCACTTCCAAACCCCAAAAAAATTGAAATACAAATGTAGTGAATAAAAAAAATTAGGATTTGGGAATTGGTGTTTAGTGATGTTAATTGCAGTAATGATTGTTAATTAGAGTGATTCAATGGGAATTTCCTTGCATCAGCTGTTCTTTTGAATTTAGGTTTAGTACTAATTTATGGGTTAGATATTATGTTATGCTGCAGCTTTTATCTTGTGTGCATCTGTGACTTGGAGCTTTTGGTCGTGTATTCTTAACTGTTGCAACTTATAACAGGGGATTTTGGGAATAAACTTGGGGGAAATTAGGACGGTTTCAGAAAGTGTAAGAAATAGTGTCTTAGTGTGTTATAACTAAGGTGGCTGAGATCTACTCATCATGTTGTAGTTATCGGAACTCATGAAGCTGTTTTATCTTTGCAATATACTCAATTGTGTTTGTGTTTACCAAGTTGAAATCCTCCTGAAAATGTTGGTTGATGAATTCAGGCTGAAAGATGTCAACTGTGAACGTCCCTACCCAATGCATGATTAGGACCATCCCGAAGACAACGGCTATGACCCCAATGGTCAAGTGCCCCGTATCTTTGGGCTCAGTTAGAAGCATCTCCAAGTCATTTGGCTTGAAATCATCTTCTTCCTTCAGAACTACTGCAATGGCAGTATACAAGGTAAAGTTGATCGGGCCAGATGGGCAAGTCAGCGAGTTTGATGCCCCGGATGATTGTTACATCCTGGATTCAGCCGAGAATGAAGGGGTTGAGCTACCTTACTCATGCAGGGCAGGTGCCTGCTCAACCTGTGCCGGGAAGCTTGAAACTGGAACCGTTGATCAGTCAGATGGATCCTTCCTTGACGATGGTCAAATGGACAATGGTTATTTGCTCACCTGTGTTTCTTACCCTCGATCCGACTGTGTTATTCATACCCACAAAGAGGGTGATCTTTACTAATGTATTAGTCAGGTGGGAAGTTCCTCAATTTAGTGGCAGTGAAGAACTGAGTGTAGACCATATATTTCGAGTGTGTTGCTGATGCTCGTATGTCATGGATTCTAGTTATCTGGTACGGTGTAATAAATCGCAATTGTTGGTTCTTGCTTTCTCGTAGATTTTGCTTTCGGCCCTCTGTTTTGTGTTGCATTTGCTGATCAAAGAAGTCAATATCTGAAATGTAGTCATTCAAGTGCTAGAGACTCGAATAAGGCCTATATCTTTTGCACCCCATATTGTTTGTTATTTGTGCGTTTGGACGCTAAGAGAGTTTTTGGTTGGGTGGAACTTATTTTCTAAGAAAATCGGTTTTTCTATTTTTCCTTTGTTTGGTTTGTTAAGGATGTATTGATAAATATAATGATAGGAAAAAATGACACATTTTTCAACCTTTTTTACATTCCTTATTTCCCTCCTCCCATTATCTCCTTCGCATTTCCATTTTTCCCTTTCTCTCTAGTATTTTGTACAAGGAACCAAAGAAAGGAACTAATCTTCAATTGCGATCACATTTTGGAAAATGTTTTTTTAAATAAAAAGTTATTTTCTTTTGAAAATGTTTTATGTTCAACAAATAGAGTGTAAAAAACAAGTAAAAATGAATGAATGGAAGAATGAGGAAATCTTAAAGAATTTTTTTAATTGGGAAGCAAAAAAAAATTTGATGACACTTGCTTTCTCATTTTCTCTTGTTTGGTTTGCAAACGATATTTTCCAAAAGTGTAAAGAGTTATTTTAAGGGTGTGAAGCATTATTTATACGCTTACGGGGGAGAAAGCATTTTCCTTTTCGTTTCTCTCCCCACTCTTTTTACATTTGAGGATTTCACTATCCCTCCTCAAGTGAGTCTCGCCCATCTCGCCTTAAAAAAAAAAAAAATTCTTTTTCCCGACCTCCAGTTCTCTTTCGTCTTTTGCCTTTAATTTTTTTCTTGTGAGGAACTAAACTAAATAAAAATGAGTTACAATTTTATAATTGTATTTGTTCTATAAAATTTTCTTTTATCAAATATAATCTCTTATTGAAGATGTTTCCTGAGAGCCTTAAAAATAGATCAATCTGAGTTGTTGTTGATGACGAGTCATCCATGGATGAAATGAAACAATACAAGGTTAATGATTATGGCCGTTCTTTTGGAGGAGAGAAATTGGAACGGGCGAACGAAATAAGGCCGAAACCGAGCGGGAGAAACCGAGATTGCGAGTAAGTGAATTGAGCTCGAACTAAACGAAATTGAGCGGGCGAAAATAAGTCCAAAAGAACGGGCTGTTTGGCCTTCAAGCTATGCTTATTGGGATTATGTTCCCCTTTCTTTGATCACAAGTTGGTCTCAATGTTGAAGCAGGTCCAGAGCCCATAACGAATGAAATTAAGCAATAAATCCAATACTCTCACTCATTTGGTTGAATTACAACCAAAATCATTCCACTAATAAAAGGTTTCAAAGTGACTAAACTTTTGACAAGTAGAGTGAGGAGAATAAGAATAAAGTGTTGTTTCTTTTTCTCTTAATACAACTTTGAAAGTCCATAATTAGCATTGCAATCAAAAGAGGTTGGTCGTCCAAATGGATTTGCGTTGGGAAGATCTGATTCTTAATGTCTCATAGAAAAGAAAAGGAAGGTGGTGAGTTTTCTTTTTGATTTCATAAGTAATTGAAATTAATGTTTAGCGTATGCTTTCAGAAATACAACGAGGAAGGTCTAAATGTTAATCAACAGAAAAGAGAGAATAAAATTTGATACTTTTGTATTAGATATTGCTTTTCTTTCGGAAAACAACTCACATGTTTATAGATTATCTTAAAAAAAAAGCGGTGATTGACATACTCTCAAGTCTCACTAGCTACGTAGTCACTCATGAACTATTTGTGTTCAACTTGACATTTTTAATGAGCTCAGTAAAGCTAAGTTTTACTCGATAAACCCGTAAATAAGATCTTTTTAGCTATTTTATTTTACATGTAAAAGTAAATAAGAAAGCGAAAAACGTGCATAATACTAATGAGAATTGAGATCCTTAGAATACATAGCAAAAACTTAATCATGAAAAGGTTGTAGCATAAAATGTCAAACGGATCAAGTTGAGCTTTAAGGTGAGTTGAACTTGAAATAAAATCTAACCTTGAGGCACGAGTTGAATACAAGTGCTAACTGCTAAGTGTTATGAGTTGAATAACACCCCTATAAATAACACTTGTGAGACAAAAATTTGTTCACAAATAAAAGTCACTTAACAGCCCAATGTCAAAGATAAAAAAAAAAATTAGTTTTATCCTTATTTTATTCGATAAATTTAACTAAATTGAGGAATTTTTATTGTATAAATTTCTATTATAATTCTACCACAACCCTAATTCACTAATTCTAAACTCTTTTAATATCAGTAACGTATACATAAACTCTTTTAATTCACTAATTCTAAGATGACAATATTTAATTTAGTGTTGTGCCATCAATTGAATAGATTAATGATATGGAAAATTACAGTGCCTCTTCCATTATATGAAAGCAAATCATGCATCCAAAGGCCAGCAAATTGGTACTATTAATCAAGAGCATCTTATCAAGTTGACCTTTTTGGTGGTTGGTTATATATGCCTTTTTCTCCTCTAATATGATTGCATTATTTGCCCTCTTTTTAATTGAGTAAAGATCAAATTTTCATTATTATTTTCGAATCATAACAAAGATACAATTGGTGGACGTGAGGAAATGGGGATGCACTGCTGATGTTGTGATTTGTCCAACTTTCTTGCTTTCATAAGTTTTTATTGAAGTTCAGTCTATGGTTAATAATGTTATGACCTTTCCTTTTTTTATGGCTTATAATATAATAATGCCTAATGTATCGTAGTCTATAATCAATCTATACTAATATATTAAAAGGTGTTCGTAAGAAAGTTTGTATCGCTTTATTTTCAAGTAAAACCCTCAATTAAAAAAAATAATGTTGTATATGGTATCGAACACGTGACCTTTGAAATAAAAAGTGAAAGCTTAACCATTAATCCACCATAACACCATTGTTTAGTAATTCAAAATAAAATATCATAAGGTCTTATAATTATATCTCATTAAAAAATTTGCACAAGTAGTTAGATACCTAACCTTTTTATGATAATAACAAGAGACTATTATAGACATAAACTCTTACTCCAATTCCTTGTAGAAAGAATTAAGCTATTGCTTTCATCCCCAAACTTTTAAGGGTTTATTTTTCAAAAATCATGCAATTACTTATCATGTTATTACGTCAATTTTTCCTCACTTGATAAAAAGTTACGAAAAGTAACAACCCGGGGCATCGCCCGGGGCACTCACTAGTTTTTGTAATAAAAAGTTGTACAATATTTTATTATAACACCAATAATTAATCTAGTACTCCTATGATCTTGTTTAAGGACAAAGATATAAATTTTTAAACGACCGGTGATAAATGATGATCATCGATGGTAATGGTAGACTTTTCTTGCAAGGCTTTAACTCATTATTGATTTATTTAGTTTTGTAAATATAACTATATCATAAAACAAAATCTTTCATCTTTCCCCAAAAAAAATAAAGAATCTCTCGTTATAAGGTGGGAGAAGGAGATATAAAAAAAACAGTTGGTCTTGTAAAAAACCGCCTACTTTCACCTTTTCTGAATATAATGATCGAATAGTTTAATCTATTTAATAACCTATTCAATAATAACATTCTTTAATCCTTTAGTGACTAGCTTAATCCATTTAGTAACTTGTTTTATCCATTCGGTAAGACTATCAGGTTATTTTTTTATAATTATTGTTTGTTGTAGTTCGATATATTTAGTGGAAAATTTCTAGCAATAGTATTGGGTTAGAGTGAGATGAAATGGATTAGTTAGGAAAATGTAGGGTTGGATTTGTCTAGTTTTATGTTAAAATTAAATCGCCTATTTTAATAATCTGTGATAAAAAAGGTTGTGTTACCAAAGGTGTATTTGATTGAATATTAATAATACTCTTTACGTTAAAAACAATAAAGAGAAAAAATAGGTATATATCTTGGTGATTATGAGCTCCAATCTAATCTAATCTAATGTAAATCTAATCTAAATTATATATATATAAGAAGTCGAGAGTATATAGAGCTACTCAAGATTTTGAGAGCATCCAGAGTGTCACCTAGGCATGCCATATCATTAGTTTTTTTTTTTTTTTTAAATTGAGTTCTAAATAGATATCAATGCATATAAGGATTTTTAGATAAGAAAAATTAGACTTTGGTATTGAATAAACAACCGAAATTATTATACTATGTAATTAAATTGAATATAACTTTTGCTACATAATTTGCAATATATACTATAATTTTTATACTATTGGAGAGTGCTCGAAATATGCTTCAAAATAAGATCCATTTACAATATATATCTACAACTTATAAAAATATATTTATTTTAAATAATAATGTGTTATTTATTCTTTATTTGAGATGCATATTAAAAAACTATAAGAATAACTTAATATATGTAATTATAGCATTTGAGCATTAGGTGCAGTTTATAGAATTAAACATAATATTTCTTTTAAAATCTTCATTGTACTCAAGCTGAACCAAAACAAACTAATATCCCAACAAAATTCATAAAGAAAACTTTGTTGTAGAAAAAATACACAATCTGATCATATAATTGAATAGAGCTATAAAATAATAATTATTAATTAGAAATATGATCATATTACTATAATACAATCATGATTTTCTGAATTTTTTTATATAATACTACCTCCATTTCTAAAATATTGTTACACTTTGACATTTTTCACTATGCATAAATTTTTCTTTGACCAATCATTTGTAATTTCGAAAAATATAGTCATGTGTGATCTTGTTAGATTCATCTTAATATGTATTCTATAAATATCTACTTTTAATAATTTTTACACAAGAACATAACTAGAGATACAGGGTACTAATGCTCAAAGTTTTGTATTGGCGTATGTAAAAGTGAAAGTGTAACAATCTTTTACAAACAAAGGTAGTATTAACTATTAACTATATATATATATATATACATGTATATATATATATATATATACATGTATATATATATATATATATACATGTATATATATATATATACATGTATATATATATATATACATGTATATATATATATATACATGTATATATATATATATACATGTATATATATATATATACATGTATATATATATATATACATGTATATATATATATATATATATATATATATATATATATATATATATATATAAGATTAGAAGTATAACATATAGTTTTTGAAATATATTATATTAATTCTTATTCATGGAAAGGAAGTTTATGTAACAAAATATTATGGAGGAAATATTTAATTTATCTTATTTATTATCATACCTATTGACATATATATATAATTCTACCACAAAATAAAATTACCCGTACATCACATGTGTTTCAAAAACTAGTTATAAAGAAAATAAGAAAATCTTACTATGAATAAAATGGGGTGATGAGATGCAAAGAGTACACACTGAATATTTTCGAAAAATAATTCTTACTTTTCAACTTGAAAGATATTTTCCACCCAACAAACCACAAAATATATATCTTTATTTTCCATTGCAAATAAGGAGACAAGGTGCAGCATCAAAGTACAATTATTAGAATGGTGCTCTTAGATTGACCCATTATACAAGTTCTCATTTACGATAATAGTATTAACAAAATGGAAAAAATTATTAGGTGTGACAAGGAACATGCATGTGTACCAAATTAATTTGGTAGAACCAAGTGTGGGAGAGATCAAGAGAATGTATCTGGCATTACTATTGGATCTGTCATTTTGAAAATTATGATCAAGCTGCTTGCATAATTAAGGTATTCCATTAAAACAAGATTTTTTTTTACAAAACTACACTATAAATATATTATCATGGGCAAGTTTAGATGAAGGGTAATGAATAAAGGAGCTAGGTGACAAATATATATTTAGTAATAGGGGTGTAAATGATGTGAGTTGAGTTCGAGTTTGAAATTTAGGCTCGACTCGACTCGTTAGACAGTCGAGTCGAGCTCATTTCGAGTTTTGACCCGGACTTTGACCAAGTCGAGCTTTGACCGAAGTCGAGTTTCGACCGAGCTTTGACCGAGTCGAGCTTTGACCGAGTTGAGTTTTGGCCAGAGTAGATCTCGAGTAGCTTGCAAGTCTCGGGTTAAAAGCAACCATAAGGTATAAAATATGTCGAATTTAGGTATTTTCTTTATAGATAATTGGGTATTCGAGCTACTCACGAGTTTTCGAGTCGAGTATCGAGTTCTTCAACTCTCGGCCACCAACATCTCGAGTCGAGCTCGAGGTTCGATTTGAGCTCACTCGAGTCGAACTTTCATCGAGTTTTGACCGAGCCGATCTCGAGTAGCTCGCGAGTTGTCTTGTCTCATTTACACCCCTATTTAGTAAGCAAGAAACCTTTCCTCAAGATTTTACCTTATTTGTTCTTCTCAATAATCGAAAACAACGTAGAGGGAAGATAACATTGCATGTCCATACAAAAACCAGCTAAATGACTTACCAAAAAAGAAAATGTAACAAAGGGGAGCTGATGAATTTATGTTACTTTCTACATAAGCAAAAGAAGATTGGCAAAATTGACTAAAGTCAATTTGTAAAATGCTTTAAAGTGGATAAGTTACGACTATATACGTGGAAGATAAGAAACCTTTTATCTACATTAGTCATTAGTTAACCATTTTTGAACTTGGACAAATTAAAATAAAGGCCTGAATTAAGTCCATTAATTTAATTTAATAACAAAACGAGCAAACATCTCAAATTAAGCACAGTGCACCACTTTAAAAAAAGGTGCTAATTTATAATTATAAACCCTAATTTGCAATCCATAATTCATGTATAATATTCTACTTCTATGGACTATGACTATTGAGACGGCGGTTTTTGAGACACCCCTAGTCAAAAAAGGTTTCAGAAAATAGATTATAATTTTTCCCTGATTGTTGCACCGTAATTACACGTGGGTATTAGTGAAATTACACGTTGTTTCAGGTAGATTCGCGTCAGCTTCATTTTTCCACTTCCTCCAAGTTCTACGCTCTTTCTTTTTCTTTGTTGTCATTGAATCTAAAACGGAAAAAAATTAAATGTGCCCACTAAATACATAAGCTTATTCGAGATAGGCATTAATAATTAATAACGACTTGGAATGCAACTTACTGCTTCAAATTATTTAATTTATAATGGGTTATCACCTAAAATATCTACCTAATTCTAGGAGGTAGATGTATCATCTATTATGGCTTGTCTGTCAGCCTCTAAACCGTGTATACTATATATCCCGACCCCTTGCTTGTCTATTAATGTCAAAAGATTATAGGGAGTTGTATGTATTATGCCTTTTATGTTGGTGATGTGGTAAATATAAACACTCCATCTTCTTTTTAATACTAAGGAAATGATGTCTATTTAAAATACTCCGATAAAGAATATGCACTGAATATTCTCATTATAGGTTTAGGTACTTTTGTAAAATAATATCTTAACTCATTTTGTTAGTTATCTTTATATAAATATTCTATATAAATTCATTAACATAATCTAATGATGCAGAGATTAGATGGCCGCATATGCTCATGTGATGAGAGAGAGGTAGAGTACTTATGTAATATTTCTTTTATTATTTGATAATAAGATGCTTTTTATTTTAAAATATATATCAAGTATCGATTATAGTAATTACCGATAATTAATAAAATGCCACTGCAAAAAAAGTATGGGATAGAAGATATAGATTGCTACTATTTACTAAATGAGATACGTTAAAGAAAGGTGTTAACATAATTCAAAGTGAAAGGAGCGAGGGACTAGATGATACTTTAGCTAAAACTTCAAATTTTCATGATACTATTCTTTTAGATCTAATAAACCTAATTCTAAAGTTATCCACGATAAATTAAGAAATATGTATTGTTAAAAATAAATTTCGTTCCAGGCCAACTATGTAAAATGTTGCTCCTAATTTTGTAATGCGTCAAGTTCATTGCTAAAGTATTGGACAAAGGAGAAAGGAAGGATACATACAAGTGGCCGCTGATCTAGAAAAACTATTTAGTGGAGTCAAAGCGATATTAATAGGTTTATGTGCATGCGCCAAACTCGCCTTCTTACGGGGTTGTGAGATGATTGTATTTCCACGTGAAACGATGATTGCTTGGCCGAATATTATATTCCCGACCATTCTACATAAATCCACCTTCGACCTTACTTTACTCAATGTACCCCTTTTCGGACACTATTAACCTAGAAAAAAGGAACAAAAATGGAGTCCAACTTAGAAAAAAATGAGAGGACTATTGTAGATCTTATCAATCCCATGATTGCCCTATCTAATCTTTATTAAAACCTCCTAATAATGCAATCGTCATCATCATTAAGGCTTTATATTATTGGCCATATCACAAATGAAATAATCGTATCTACAAAACTAGCTACAATCATCTAAAATAAAACTATCTAGAATATTAACGCATGCACGTTAATTATTTTCAATAAATACCATAAAAATCTTAATAATGAAGAAAACATGAAAATATCTTAGTGTCTCTTATTGACTATCTATTATTGCCATCATAACTCCACAAACAACATATCCAAATTTGCTTTGAAGTTTGACCAAATATTACTTAAAATATATAAGCAAAAACCATGGATAACAAGAAAATAACACAAGACTAACAAAAAACATAAACCATAACCCCACCACAACTCACAAAAATCCCTACTTGCCAATTACCATATTCCTTAAATAATTCAATTAAATGTCGGTAAAATTGACAAAAGAAACAAACTTTTAGCATCTCTATAAATAATAGATGTAAAACTTAAAACGAGTACAAGAAACCTCCAATACGTTACATTACTATCAACAATTTTGTCAATTCCCATAATTGCAAGATCCACACCTTATATTATATCACAGCGTGTGTTGTGGTGGTCCAAAACCATATAAACCGAGTAAATATATAAATTATTCAAGAGTGTAGCAACTTCCTTCCTCTGCGCCCACACCCAGATCATAACATAAGAAGAGATAATAAATGAGAGACGTACAATTGAGTAAAGTTTAAATAAGGTGGCACCAAAAATCCCATCTTCATACACCCTTTCATTATATTTATTTCTCTACATAATATCATATACTATAGTTTTTATGTAGTGGAATATCATATACTATATAGTATCAGAGGAAATATTGAAGAGGGATGGCCCAAACTTGTATGGTTTTCATGAGATCCGTTATGTCTTCTTCTTCTTCTTCATCATCTCAACTTTTTCTTCTCTTCTTCTTCCTTATTTCAGGTAACATTTCACTTTTATTGAACTCAAAGTTTGAATCTTTTTCACTTGTTATTTGATTTTTGTTTATGGGTTCTTCTTCATTTTTAATCTTCCATTTCCATTTTTTGTTTGGAGTATTTATATCTAATCTTGTTTGAATTTTGTAATTCTGTTAGGAATTAGTATTTTTTTTTTTGCCATTTTTCATTGAAAAGAATCAGATTATTCAAAGTTTGCATCTTTGATTGACTACTTGTTTGATACTATTTCATTGATGATAATTTATGCTTGAATCTATCTCTGTTTTTCTTCTAATTTTCATTCAAAGGAATATAGTTAATTTTCGATAATGACATATCAAATTTGTCTTACCTGATTCTGATATATTTTTCATTTGCAAATTTACTACTTCCTTCGTTCCAAAATAAGTGAAACACTTCTCTCATTTATGTGAGAGCTTCTTGAGACAAGTGTTTCACTTATTTTGGAACGGAGGAAGTATAAGATTAGCTGTGTTATTACTTGGGCACCTAACATTTCCATTCATTTCATACCCTATACTTTCTTTTTACAGAATGGTTTGAATTTTACCACTTAGGCATGCAAGTGTTACTTAAGTCTTAAACCACCGGAAAAAGTGCCTTTTTTTTTTACTATGTTAATGGAAAAAAAGGAAAAGAAGTTACCATGACAAATAACATGGAGTACGCGTACATTGAGAAAATGTTACAAACATAATTTGTTCTTAACGGTTAGGAATTGAGAATATCTAGCTTTACAATTAACATGACCTTGTAAAATGGGTGAATTTATGTTATAGAAGCAACGGGTTATTTTTATATTTTACGATACTATATTATGAGATGAATTTACCTATAAAAAGTATCTTTAGGTAAGTATTGCGTAGATTTTCTTCCCAAATTGGTTTTGGCGTAATGGTCAAAACTGAGATACGAAATGCATTAGATCTACTTTTTATAGTAATCCTTCTTGATTAGAAAAAGAAAAAATTATCTAATAAGATATACCTTTTGTTGTTGTAATTTGATTGCAGGCTCAATAGTACAAATTCAAGGCCTAGAAGTGGGAATAAATTATGGGCAAATAGCCAACAACCTACCATCCCCAAGCCGGGTAGCAATCCTCCTACAATCCATCCAAGTACACCGGGTCAAACTCTATGATGCTGACCCGAATGTCCTTTTAGCCTTCGCCAACTCGAATGTCGAGTTCACAATCGGGCTTGGTAACGAGTACCTCTCCAACATGACCGATCTCTCGAAGGCTCAAGCTTGGATCCAAACCCGTGTCCAACCTTACATTAGCCGAACCAAAATTACTTGCATTGTCGTAGGTAACGAGGTTTTCGACGGGGGTGACACACAACTAATGTCTTATGTATTTCCCGCGATGCGAAATGTCTATTTTGCCCTTAAAGCTTTTGGCCTAACTGACCAAGTTACTGTCACTACTGCCCATTCCACGGGCATTTTGGCAAATTCCTACCCTCCATCATCCGGATCATTTAAACCCGAATTTGCTCAATATCTCCAACCCATGGTGAACTTCCAATCACAAATTAAATCCCCATTTTTAATCAATGCATACCCGTTTTTCGCCTATAAGGGTAGCCCGAATGAAATATCCTTGGATTATGTCCTTTTTAGGCCTAATGAAGGCTTAACTGACCCGGTTACCAATCTACATTATGATAACATGTTGTATGCCCAACTTGATGCGGTTTACGCAGCGATCAAACAAATGGGTCATACCGATATTGAGGTCCATGTATCGGAAACGGGTTGGCCTTCGAAAGGCGACCCGAATGAGGTGGGGGCTACCATCCAAAATGCTGCAACCTATAATGGTAATTTGTTGAAAAGGGTAGAAAGTGAAGAGGGTACCCCTGGTAGGCCTAATGTGCCTATTATTGTGTATGTGTTTGCTCTTTTCAATGAGAATTTGAAGCCTGGTCCTACTTCTGAAAGGAATTATGGACTTTATTATCCTGATACTAGCCCTGTTTATAATATTGGGTTGCAAAAAGTTATCTTCCTCAGTTCTACATCAATTCTGGCAATCAAAGGAGATCAATTTTGGTAAGTTTCTTTTATCATGCTATTAACTATGTGCAAATCCAGGCATAGATTTTGTGCATTGCTCATACGTACGTGTGATATACTTTTCTTCGTCACAATTTACTTAGCTACATTTGTTTTTGGCCTGTAATTGGAAAGAATAAATAAGTAGAGAAAAAAAGTAGGTGGGTGAGTCATGAGTGGTTGCAAGACCCGACTATAAATAAAGAAGGCTATATAGCAAGTAAATTGGGACGGGTGAAGTTATGTTAATGGACCTTTTGATTAGGTGGTTTTAGGTAACATCATTGCATCTTGGTATTTAGAGGAGCATTGTACTAGGGACTAGGGAAATCAAATTGATTCAATTGAATTGCTAGTCCAATTTGCTAATTGCTACTTTCGGTGGATTTAACGCGAAAATTTTCTGATTTTGCAGGACTTGTGTACATTTACAATTTTGTCAAGCTTTCTAACGGCATTCATGATATTTTCTTGAGGAATTTGTATATTTCATTTATACTCAAATTTGAGGAAAGAAATATCGTCGCACTAACAGAATTACTACGGGTTGGCCATATGGTGGTGTTTCATTCAATTTTCCTTACCCTCCCAGGACTGCAATACAGCTGAAAGGTTAGACATAACAATATAACACTACCTGTGTTTCTTTTAGTTGCGTGCAACATTTATTTTTTCACGGTCTTCAACTTGACTATCAAACTATTCTTTTTCTCTTTCAAATTTATTTTTTTCATTTATTCTTTTTTAGAACATTTATTGTTTTTGATTTTTTTTAAAGGAAAAAGCAAAATAAGGAGTTTTTAAAGGACAAAACTTTATTAAATAATTTTTTTTTTTTTTTTTTTTTTTTTTTTTTTTTTTTTTTATTTAAAAAATCTTTTTTTTTTTTAGGGAGGGAGGGAGTATATTTATATATATAATTTGATATTATGAAAATGTATATTTACGATTTACGAATCTAACAAAATCACATATAATCATAACAGTACTCATGCATAAGTAAAAGAACACGGGACTACATAATGGTGTGACGAGCTAGAATTTTCGCGAGCATTTTCTTTTATTTAAAATATCGTAAAACATTAAGAAAACGTTTCTAAACGTGTCTTGGTCACCATTTGCAATCATTCATATGAATCATTTTTGTGATTGAATTCCTCTTGTCTTTAACCAAAAGAATAGTACTGTACATCATTATCTATCATCACTTTTGCTCAAAAATCATGATACTACTAATATTCAATGAAATTGTCAAATTAGAAACCAATACCATTTTTTATTGTGTTTTTCCTCTAACCGTCAAATTTGAACACAAACATTATGATTTATTTGTGTTTAATTTGTGTGAATTCTTTAAGAAGCTGACTTTTTTGGCCTAAACCTTTTTGCTTCTTTTTCTAAAAGAGAATTTTGCCTTATCAACCTTAGGTGGATGATGCTACCCTTATCTTTCTCCCTCTAAAAGTCGGCATCATCTTCTAATGAAGATGATGGAATCCCTGTCATTTCAATAGTGTAATTTCTGTGCTCATTTTTGGAATTAAGCCTTTTGAATTAGATACATGTCATCGGTAATTTCTTTTCTGAAGTTTACTCATCAAAATTTGTCGTTGCCTTATCGTTTGATATATCAAAAAGTAGAATTTCACCAACCACCCACAAGCGTATGTAACCTTTAATGAGGACAACCTTCCATATCAAATATCTTCCAATGGAATTTTCTTGAATGTTAGTCGATGTTACCTAATTCGCTAAACTCCTTGAACTATAAACAGGAAAAAAAAAAGGCACATTTGTTCGTACAACTGGTATACTTTTAGGGTAATTTAGCAAAATTAGGTTGTGAATTGCATTCTCGTTCTCACTATTGTATCGCAAGTTAGGTAGCACTAGTATCTCCTCTTCTGACAAGAGTCTAGCTAAACGGCAAACTAGTTTTTCATCTTACACCTTATGTGTTGACGTAAATACTCTGTACTAAAGCGTAAGGGCAATGTTGTCAATTCAAAGGCTATTAGATAGAGAACTAATTGATCATTTATTATTTTTCAGATGGTGACAAGTTTGGTTCTTTCTTTTAGTTCTTTCCTTCAAAATAATACTTTCTAAAGCAAGTGAATAACATAACATGTGACATCAAGTTACGCTAGAGCCACTAGTTAATCAGTGGGGTTATAACAAGCTATCAACATCTATGGCTCAAAGGTGGGAGCCCATATTTTTTGTCATGGAAAAAGTGCCCTTATTTTGATCATGTTGGGCCATAGCTTGGATAAGATTAACACCATCCGTTATTGCTATTGGTAAACGACCCATAGCAATTTGATTGTCTGCATATACGGATCCAAGGCAATATCAAAAGTAGAACTTTTTAAGATTTAACTATTTTAAAAGAATGAGGTCATAGGAGATGTTGTAAAGAAAAGTTTAATTGATTATGAAATGGTTCTTAAGTCTTAATTAGTCCAGCTCAAAATCTTTCTTATCTTAACTTATTCACCTATGTAGGAACTTTTCTGAACTTACCAAATTATATTGATTGCGTAAACTTAAGGGTGTCTATTAGAGTGTAACACAAAGTTTCAAATGTACCGGAATTTCCAGATAGATCAACTAGTAAAGCATAACTCGTGACTTTTCTCTCTCATCTCATAAGGTTTGGTTTGTGCTCATTTAACCTTTTGATTGAGAAAATTAGCGTGAATCATATTATGAGATGAATTTATTTGAAATTGTGAGTTTGTGACATCTCTCAATTTTGTGTCCCCTATTATTCACATTAGCACAAGACTGCGGGTATTCTTGAGAATTTACGCTTTTGCTTTCCTTTTCATATGTGTACATCTAGATTGGTTTTTAACTTAGGCTCCGTTTGGTAGGGCGTAAAACATTTTCCTGAAAAAACAGTTTTCCTCTATTTTCAATTTTACATTGTTTGGTTTACGAAAGGAGTGTAAAACCATTTTACCTGGAGGAGTAAAATTCTTTCTCCAATGATGAAAAGCCATTTTTCCTTCAAGTGAAGAGAAAACCGTTTTCCTTCCTTTTCCTTATCTTTCTTCTCATTTCCTCTCACTATCTCTTTACTTTCCCTTTCATTTTCCTTTCGTTTTATCATTTTTCTTACATGAACCAAACATCGAAAACTAATTTTGGAATTGTGTTTTCAATTATAAATTATTTTCCGTGAAAATCATTTGTCTTAAAAATGTATAAATGTTTCTGGCAATGAAACGGCTAGTTTGGAAAAACCAACCAACAACAATTTGTTCAGCTGCCATATCAACTGAAAACCCATAGAATCAATATCTTTACTGAAATTCAAACATGGGGTATGGTTTTCCCCCCCACTCTGATGGTGACTCAAAGCAGTAAATTAGTAGCAACATGTCTTTCTGTGCAACCTGGAATGAAGTATTTTCCAATAAGGCATATTTACCTTTCCCTTTTTTTCCTTCTTTTTGTTATCAAGATAGGTATAGCTCCCTTTCAAAACTTTTGGTGAAAAGCTATTTTTTTTCATGAAGATAATTAGCATGCTAATCTTTTTCATACACCTAACTTGATTCCTACTGAAATTTGATTTTACGTGCAAAAAGTTCAAAGTCTATTACCATATAGCTTTAGCGTGCAACTTCGCTTTGTATATGATCAGACTCTCTTCCAGTAAAGTGATGACGTTTAAGTCATATTCAGAACCCGTATTAGGTTTACATTCGAAAAGTTTTACGTCGTTTTTTTGAGTTTGATTTGTGAATTTAATGTAGTGCTTTAGTATCAATTAGCGTCAACTTCATTTGGTTTAACTAGTAATACCTTTATTAATTGTTGTCAGACTTTACTAAAATGTACTCGTACTGTTCCTTTTTTGCAGGGAGGGTCTAATATAGGAAGGCTTCAATTTCCAATACATGTGAATGAACAAGTAAATTATTTGAAACCGAAGGCGCCACATCAGAGCAGATCAAAAATTATTTATATGAATTCCATCACCAGATTCATTGTTTAGTTTAGCAGACATTATTTTACTGGAAAGAAATGATAATTATGGTCCTTAGAAATGCAGGTAATGCAAGATTTATTAAAAGAGGGTAAGAGTTGGTGAAGCAAATTAATTCTTTTGGCAGCCATTTTATCATGACACAGATCAGCTTAGCTTTAGATTAGGATCTTACACCTTTTGATTAATACATATAATAGACTAATGTTGCAAAAAAGATAGTGTTGTATTTATAATAAATTCAATTTTTGCTGTTCTTAATTAGTTTTGAGGATTTTTGTCAAAAACCACCCTATAAAACATAAAATTTGTGAAAAACCACCTTATATAATTTTTTTGCGAAAACAAACCTTAAACAATTTTTTTTTTTGCGAGAACAAACCTTATTTTAGATTCCGATCATTGACCTAAGTTTCCGACATTGACCATGTCATGTATTTTGTTGGGTTTATAAAGTCACGATGCCTTGCGCATGACATGGTGAATGCCGGAACTTTGGGTCAATGATTGGAATTTGCCGGAACTTTGGGTCAATGATCGAAATTCGGCGTAAGGTTTGTTCTCGTAAAAAAAAAATTTGTTTAAAGTTTGTTTTCGCAAAAAAAATAAATTATATAAGGTGGTTTTACCACAAATTTAAATATCTTATAAGGTGTTTTTTGACAAAAAAACCTAGTTTTTATACTGTTATTTTCTTTGCTATTTTCTGCAAGTGGGAATTATTTGGCAACTTTGCCACATAAGAACCAGCTAGTTACAGCTACTTTGAACATCAACCTTGTACCTTCTATGTCTTTAGATAATTCAGACCCCATATTACCAGAGAATCTTAACATACAAGTAGAAGTCGGCAATCGCACACTAAGTTAAGGGAGGTTTCATTCTAAGGGTCGGTTACATTCAACTTATTTTTTAAGCTTATATAAGATTTTTTAAGATCGGATATGATCGGATAAGATCGAGATAAGATAAGATAAGATCGAGATCGAGATAAGATCAGATAAGATAAGATCAGATAAGATCAGATCAGATAAAATAAGATGTTAGACACACTCAATAAACTATCTTATAAGATAAGATAAGATAAGATAAGATCATCAGATAAGATAAGATAAGATCATATCAGATTTTATAAGATCTTATAAGATAAGATAAGATAAGACAAAATAGTTGTTGAACGAAACAAACCCTTATCAATTTGTAGTAGTTAAATATCCCACTAACTCTAATGTTTAGTCATCCTTCGACATCAACCAACTTATATGTGGATTTTACTCATAAAAGTTAAATTGGAGAGGGTCAAAGATTCAAAATGCTCCGAATAGATATGAATCCAGTTTTTAACTCCTAAAATTAAAGTCTTTTCTATTGATCGATTAAACGCTTAAAGTACTCTTTGGCTGAAATTAATGAGATATACGACTTAATTTTGTTACTTTTATAATAATTGGAGTATACAAACACACTTTCACAACTCAATCGTATTTATTAAAAATATCATGTTCAAAATGCATAAGAATACCTAGTATCCAATATATAATTAAAAAAATATATGCAAAGTGAAATATACGAGATAACCCAAAAATCAAAAAACAATTGTAAAAAAGATGGAGTATTATTATAGAAAATATAACAGCGAACATCCACGAAAATAACGACTGTTACTTGACCTGAGTGAGGAAATATATGTAATTTAAAGCCCTCGAAAAATGAAGGTAGTTCATTTATAAACTTATGCTAAAAATATCCGACAAGCTAATGTTTAATACCGGTTTTTTCTTCATAAAGTATGTTACTATTCGGTTGTATTAGCGTTAGGATGTCTTGATTTTATATTAATGTAAATTTTACCGATGTAAAAAAAAATATACCGAGTTTATTACCTATAGAAAAATGTGCCCAACAGTTGCCAGAGTTTATATACTTTTATAAAGTTAGTTAAAAACGATAGTAGAAACAGTGGACCATTTTCTAGAAAATCTGAATCACCTGAAGTTGAAAGAATCATATCGACTTTACCAATTGCGGAGATCTTGTAGTCCAAAAAATATGGTAACATGTGGTTTGATCATGCTAATTCTCTCATTTTTTTTGGTTAACTTAACATCGATCATTAAGTGTAGAGCACGTGCCAAACTTTGTAGTCCCTTAAATCTTTGAATTTCAATAATGTAGCATGTGCATTGTAGCCTACTTGTAGGCAATGTACTTAGCAAAGATTCTGAATAACATTGACTTAGAACATATATTTTGAGTGAAATTGAAAAGAAAAAAAAATTCCACCCGTGACTATCTTTCTCCATTTTCTTCAAATATCTTATGGAAGTTTCTTGAAGTTTTGATTTTCGGTTCGGATTGGGTGAACACATTTTCTTTTTTGGCTTTTACCGACTTATATATAAAGTTTAATTTTTTTATATTTTTTATGTACTTTTTATGGATATTATATTAAAAGAATGTTACTATATTATTAATAGTTATATTTTTTAAATATTAAAATAAATATGTGTTAACTCGGAAGGAACTACAAGAGGGGGGTGAATTGTAGTGTAGAACTTATTGCCAAATAATGCGGAATTTAAAACATAAACAATAAGGAACTCAAAGTGCAAGAGAGATTTTTACGTGGAAACTTCTTGTCTCAATACAAGAAGAAAAACCACGACCTCCTCAGGATTTAAACTCTTCACTATATAATAGGGGAACCTCCTTTGTTACAACCTATTACATGCGCAAGTTCCACTCATAACTCCAACTCTCTCACAAGTTCCACTAGGAACTCTAACACTCTAGACTTAACTCTAAGTCCCTTAAGAGTTCCCACAACTCTTTACAACAGGTTTACTCAAACCCTTTACCCCTGGATAGACTTCACCCCAAGTCTACGCATAAACAACAAGAACTTACCCAAGTTCCTAACTCGAACTTGATAGAAGAATTCACTCAAACCCTTTACCAAGTTCCCATTACAAGAGTTCACTCAAACCCTTTAACCCCAAACTCAAATACAGACGCTTGATAATTTGGTTTAACTCAAGTATATAGAAACTGAAGAACTGTAAAGGAACATGGCATTCGTAGTAACTTGGAACTCACAGGAACTGACTCAAAACAAGGAATAGAAAATATAATTCTTACTGTAACTTTATTCCTTAAGCGGCACCTTATGGAATGACATAAGTCGACACTATGGAATGACACCGGTCACCAACTTAAAAAGAATACATAAGCCTCTATTTATAGTACGTTCAAAACTTGAGCACCACTTCCACTTATTTCTCCACTAACCCATGATCAGTTAGTTGGGAGAAACTTGGGGAAGAAGCAGTCAACTTATTGGGCATAACTTATGTCACGTTTACAGTAAATCAGTTAGAGTAAAAATAGGAAACAAAAAGAAAATAAATACTTGGAGAAAAAGCAACGTTTTATCAAAATGTAATCCAAGAGATATTTTTCCAAAACTCACTTTTTTATTTATTTTCTTATGCAAAAATATTTTACCGAAAACTTTTTCATAAACCTGACATAAGTACATGAGTTCCTGTTCGTACAGGAACTCGCGTCTACAAGTTCCCGCAGTCAAATACTCATTGAACGTAATATAAATCTAGGCTTTTTATTTTCCAAAAACTGATAAGATAGAATTAAATAAATTAAAAGATATTAAAATCAGATTCCTAAAAATCCGATTTTATTTAAAACTATTTTATTTAAAACTTATCTTTTATTTAAAACTAAAATTTATCCTAAAACAACTAATGCATATTATCTAAAAATAATTAATCAAGTAGAGATTTATTAAGAAACAAACTCTAAATAAATCCTACAGATTAAGATAATAATATGCAACAACTTACTGACTCTTAAATACTTTTGACTCTAAGTTCCACGAGTTCCTTTTGGCACCTTGTTCCTTTACCGTTCACGTTTCCTCATACTTATATGAATCCTAGAAAATAAACTCATACTTACTGTCTTCATGCTCCATACTGCTCCAACTCAGGAACCGCATGCAATAGCTTCACCTCTGGAACTTCAACATGCTAGTTCCTTTAAGGAACTTCGCACCTATAGCTCCTGCTCATGAACTGCTTGTTTCAACTATGAAACTTCAGGAACTGCTCCCACTCAGGAACTGCTCCCACTCAGGAACTGCTCCGACTCAGGAACTGCTCCCACTCAGGAACTGCATATTCAATGAACTCTTCATGCTTGGTTCCATCTTAGGAACTTACATAAGATCTAGCAGCACATCTGTATAATCAAACTTCTTCTCTCTTTGGATTTCTTCCTCAAGAACTTCACTTATTGGATTTCTTCTAGGAACTCTTCATGATGTGATATATTTAACCTTTCATGACTTGTTCTATGGTAACGTAATATGCACATCTCAAACACACATGTTAGTTAGATAATCATCATTTGTTTACAATCATCAAAACACTACATGACTCAACAATATTCCCCCTTTTTGATGATGACAAACAAATGATGCTTATCACAAATTAAATAATAAACAATGTGCATTAATTCCGCTTAACAAACAAGTCATGCATGTATATGAAGGAAATATCAATATAAGATAAACACATCATACAAAGAACTTTCATCATTTAAGGATTTAGACTTAACTATGCTTGACTATAAGCATCATACATATTTTTTCCCCTTTTGTCATTATCGAAAAGGATCATCTTACACACATTTTGTTTTAGGTAAATCATATACACATATTGTTATATGCTACACTTACCACTATATTGGTTAAACACCTGTTAGTCCCAAAAGCCTCAAGAATCTCAATTTTCAAACTTAGGATGCATGTACTACAGAAATTTCCAACTCACAATCCAAAGACCCAACTTCAAAACCATCGAAAGAACTTGACAAATAATTAAATAAAAGTCAAGAAAACAAATCAGATTTGAAAGTCAAGAATGGATTAAGAGATAGGACATTGTAATATCCGGCTCAAAGCATATGAAAGAAGTTTATGGAATAATTTGAATAGAGGGAACTTGAGAGATATTGTGTGCTCTATGGTTTAGACTTTTAATAAGAGGTTCTCAACAATAATTAGAGTTGATTACTTCACTTTACACTTTTGAAATCTCTGCCAAACCCACACACACCTTGATATGTATCAATCAAGTTCACTTTTACTCAACCAACCAATCATGAGGAACTCATTGCCCAAAGAAACTTGAACGAATTTATCTTTGTAATCAAGTTCTTCCAATCTTTCGCTTATGTTCCTCTTCTCAAATCATCAAATCCATGAGTAAGTATTTTCACAACCTTATGAAATATTGACTTCTAGGAAATAATAAAGATTTGATCACCCTTGTTTACTTCTTTTTTTTCACTTTTTTTTTTTTAACAAGGGTGTCATTACAAGTTATTGCACTTTTCTTAGAATGTCACATTTACCTACCATAAAGAAGTAATTGCTTACTCACACATACGTGAAATCCACCACTAAGAATGAAAACATATATATTGATTCCTTCCTTATTCCCTTTTAATTCGCCCCCTCCCTTCCTGCTCACCAAACTTTAATAAAATAGGAATGTGATCCGCATGACAAATTGGGAAATTTACTACCTCTGCATAAGGGAACATAGAGCACCTTGAAATTAAGTTTCTAATTGATCTTCATCGTAGTCTAAGATGGCGTAATATAAGCATAGATTCACCCCTCTTTGATGGTAAATGTAATAGAGTTAATTATGTGAGAGTTGTATTCTTCGCAAGTACCCCGTAATAATGATGTTTTTCGTCATTATTTCCGACTTCCGTCTTATGATAGTAAACTATATGTGAAGGATCCAGAAAATTTACTGCTTCCGGGTGTGTTGAAACCCATTGAAAGCCCACTTGTGAGTGTCCCACATTGGAGAAAGAGGAAAGATTGTTCCACTTTATAAGGTAGAGGGGTTCTTCTACTTATCACCAATTGGTTTTAGTATGGAACCTCCTTTGGGCTTATAATTTGGATCAAATCTCTCCTCCTCCTTGTTCGGGTTACCCAGACCCGTTTCGTATTGTTTCTAAATTTAACAGGGTGTTCAAATAATTTTGACAAGATCTGTTCTTGATGTGGCCTTGGATGCCTCAATGATAACGGATGTAAACTTAAAGATTAGAGTGAAAGATAACAAGGTAGTTGATGATTTACAGGAACCTGTTGAATTTAAGACTGATGTTGGTGGCAAAAATTGCAAGGAAGTTTCGGGACGAGATTATCATGTATTTTGTATGCAGAATGAGCTGATATTATAATGTATTGTGTATGCAGAATAGGCTGATTAGGGGATATTATGCTCTTGGATTGATGCATGGAAATGGTAAACACTAGTACTAATTGTTGCACATACTCTTAATTACATCTTCCGTTTGTAGCTTCCTTCGTATTAATGTTATGATTGACGTATATGTAGTTATGTCCATGAGTATTATGAATTTTTCTTCAAAAAAATGGGTTATCATATTTCCAATGAAGCATTCATGACAGATCACCTAATCATTTAGAGTACTGCTAATCAAACTTCTAATAATTTCAAGATATAATATGATTTCAGCATCCAGCTCTTACACAGCAAGGTGGTCTCCCCACAATACTTTTTATTCAGATTCACAAAATTGCAACAAGAACTAGATGAAAATCGGCCTAAAAAACCTACCTTCATATACAGCAAATATGCACTCCGGACAAACACAAATCATGAAATAACATTCAGTTAATTGTAAGTTACAAGATATGGAAGAACCATAGACATGAAATCATCATAGGTGATAGTTGCAGAACCAGTATAGCGCGGATCCTTCTCTTTGAATTTTTCAGTCAAACCCTGTAATTGGAAACAACATAAACCCTTGAGAACTCAAAAGCTCAATGATAAGATGACTCAAACATTATGAGCTAACAAATAGATTCTCAAAAGAAAAAGAAAATCTCGGAGGTGAGACAAGAGAAAGAAAGCTATATTTCAGAGTTGATATCTTTCAAATTTTGAACTTTACTCAATGTGTCCTGAATTAAGAAAGTCTACAGAATCAGAAATTTATTCAAGCAAAGGGATTATATGCCTACCTTTACAACCATTCCGCATCTGCAAATACGAAAAGTACAACTCAAGGTTAGAAAAGAGCAGCAAATAAAAGGAAAAAAAGTACATTACAGAAGCAATGCGTCTCAAGAAGCCTTACTCGATGAAGCTATCATAACTAAGCTGAGCTTTTCCTCCACTCCCATTGTTATAACGGGAAATCAAAAGTTGAAGTACCGATGGAGGGACTGCATAGCCTAAACTATAAAGAGCATCCCTCAGCTCTTCCAAATCAATTTTTCCACTTCGATCTCTATCAAATCTCTCGAATATTGCCTGAAAGCATAACAAACCATTCATTTCAAACTCACCTCCATAGCATCTCATAATACAAGACAAGAACAAAATCAGCATTTAGCCATGAACGTCAATTAGCATACGCCATAGCTAGTAAAACCAGTCCCCTAGAGACCACGGCAATAAACACAACGTAGGCCGAGCAATCCAATTAGCAACAAGTTATCCAAATGCAGATTTCGGCTTTGTTTCGCTACTCATTTCAGCGACCTTAAATGATCACGAGCTGAAATACCTACTGTCCTTAAAACTACTAGAGTTGTTTCCCAACTTCTCATCTATTATTTGAACATAGTCTACATAGCTAATAGAAGTAGCTTTCAAAACATTTATCATCATTTTAAGCAACCAAAGCAGAAAACATATGTAGTACTAAACAAAGTAAACTAGTAATGGTAATAAGTAGAAAAACTTACACGCCATTCACCCAAACAACTCCACAATGCAGTAAATTCAGCAGGACCTGTGTCAGTCAATTCCAATAAATACTAAATAATTAATACAAAACCCTAAGCAAAAAAAAAAAACACCCAATTAAAAAAACTATATTCCCTCCCAAATTAGTACATACACACGTCCGTAGGATGAGAACCATACGCACGATGAACATAAAGGACTAGGTTATGAACACAAAGACCAATACCAATGAACATGTACTAACAGAGATGTACATATGTTCATTTGACTTATTGTCCATGTACATGTATTCATTTGACTTGTTATCCACGTACATTTAGTTTGTTATCCATGTAATGCTATGCGTATCATCCTCTATGTCTTAGCGTGTGCGCACCATCTAAGCTGCTTTGATATTCCCTTTCTTAATCAAGAGGTCAAAATCCGACAAAAAGTAATACAAATTGATTGAGGCAAAACAACAAACACCTGGTGTGCAAAACTTAAAAGAGCAAAAAACTTACGAATTCTCAAAGATCTTTCACTTGGGTTCTTAAAAAGGAAGATAAGAAGACGAATTGTGCTAAGATTAAATCGATGATAACCAAAAGAAAGCGCATTTTGCAACTCAAAATCATCGATAAAACCACTATTATCACGATCAACCATCTGAAAGCTCCGAATAATTTCCGGGTCAGTTCCTGGAGGAAACGGGTTGTAATCATACCCGTAATTTTGAGGTGGGGTCCCACCATATGAAGGAGTTGAAGTAGAAGGAGTAGGATATGATTGGTGACTTACATGGTAAGTTTGAGTTTGAGGTGGGTAATTTCCATAATTATGATTATGATTACTATTATTAGGTTTGTAATCGTAATTGTAATTTTGATTGTAATTGTTTGGATTTGAAGAAGATGATGATGAATTGGGCATGGGAGGTGCTGAAGGATTGTATGAAGACATGTTTTTTTTGAATTTGGGGGAAAATTGGAGGAGAGAGAAAGTTAGAGATGAAGAAGATGATGATTGATAAGTAATAATGGTGATGAGGGAGAATTGGTAGCGCGTAATTTGGGTGGTTCCTGGTAGCGGTGGATGAAATGGTGGGGTTAGTTCGTTAGTATAGTTTCTTACGCAAATTCACGTTTATCAACTATATTAAGGAATAGAAGGAAAAGTTTGAGATTACTATATGTCTATACACGTGAATTTGTCAAATTATTTTAGATGTTGAAGAGTTTGCGCCAAAATTGAGTTTTAGGAGTTTTTGGTCATAGTCATGGACCTAATAGAGGATTTGTAAGAGAGTTCCATTGAGACAAACTCATTGAAAACAATCAAAACACACGGTTATAATGAGGGGGAAATGGGAAATGGGGAATGGATTAGGTTAACACTTTTTTAAAAAAAAAGAGCAACCTAACTTATAGTATATTATATTATATGATAAACATATAAATTTTTATTGAAAGCTTGAAGTCAAAAGAGAGGGATGAGTAAGGGTTATCTTTGCATGCCGTGAAGGCATCCGCTTTATTTGGCGTCTGGAATACACTCGAATACATTTAAATACTCAATATGAAGAGCTGATTTAGACATGGTCTTTAATATTAGTAAGAAGCATAAAAAAACGAACTATTTTGAGATAAATCTGATCTTGCTTACTAAATAATCTGAGTTTCATTTGGGTTGAATAATGATCTGATCCCCTGTCAAATGGCCGGTATATTGGGAGCGGATCCATTGATCCAACCTAACTCTTCATTGAAGCCATTGTTTCATTCCATTATTATATCAAATAGACCTGGTCAACATGACCCCGACCTGTGGGTACGACCCCGCCCAAATGGGCGAGTTTTGGACACTATTTTTTTGGCACGTGATTTGGGCCCTCCCGGTCAGATTTTGGGCAAAAAAATCGGGCGACGGGCAACTCAAATATGCAAATTTTGGCTCGCCCCGAAAATGGCTCGAAAAGTACGCTAGGCCCGGCCCAATTTAGCAAGTTTTGGCGCGGAAAATTTTACCCGACATGGACCGCTTTTTTTGGCCAAGGCCTGACCCATGATCACCTCTAATATCAAAGTACCCTTTTGTTCTTTTTTCTAATAGTTATACATTTCTTTTTGAACTGTTTTTTTTTTCATGTAGTTACACTCTTACTCATTCCTATACAAGTAACATGACACACTGATTTTTACATTGCTCTCTTAATCTTAGCACTCGCTCACCTACTTTTTACATCCTCAAATACTTTCTACATCATCTCTCTTGCTTTTCCACTTTCCTCGCATACTTTACTTTCTCTGTTAACCTTACTTGTTCCAAAAAATAAAGTGTAACTATTAAAAAAACAAAGACGATCAAACATTAATTTCACAAAGTGCCTCTAAAAAAAAATAACCTTGACTCCTTGAGACCTTGACCATTCCAAATGCAACCCAAATGTACAACAGCCCATATCATAATCCAAGTTATAAAACCTAGTAAAAAAAAATTGGCGGGAATTGAGTGAGTGAGTGGGCCGAAGAGAGAGAAAAATGACGAAAGAGAAGTTACCGGCGACGGCGGCGGCGACGGCGGCGGAAGCGGAGGAGTTGCCGAAAACGATCGTTAGAAGAGTCGTAAAAGAGAAGCTTTCTCAGATTTCCAGTGATGGTGGTGACGTCACTCTTCACAAGGAAGCTCTCCTTGCTTTCTCCGAAAGCGCTCGCATCTTCATCCACTATCTCTCCGCCACGTATTTTCTCTCTCTTTTTTCTTTTTTTTCTTCTTTAATTTACTTTGATGTTGGTTTTAATTGAAATTTTAGGGTTTTGAATTATATTTAGGGTTTTGACTTTGCTTGTTGAAATTTTGCAATTGTTACTTTCTCATTTGCGATTAATTGGTTTCTTGCTTGTTGTTTGTAGTATTACACAAGGAATCAAATTTGCAAAATTATATTGTTTTGTGTTGTTGTTATTTGCGTTGTCAAATTAATCAAAGGGGTGAATTTTTGTTGTTGTTGAAATATGCGTTGAATTATCTGGCGCTAGGATTAACCAAGCACGAATTAACTTTTGCCTCCATATTCTGTACTTTGTACTCTCTCTTCGTTGCTTTATTGCGTTCATTATTATAACATTTGTAAAATATGTGTGTTTGACCTAATGAATTTGATCTAAATTTAATAGGTTGTGGCTTGATTCAGTGAAAAGTTGCGCAATTTAGCTAGAATTTAGCCCTGTTAATGTGTTCAATTTTTTCCAAATATGTGATTTTTTGTGTTAGTTGTCCAATTTCTTGTTGAATGAGCTCCTTTGTTTTGCTTCGCTTATACATTTTGGAGTGCTTATGTATAAAATTGATAAATGATATCTTAGCCAGAACTAGAAGTAGGCCGCTGAAATACAGGTTATAGCACTTAAATAGCTTGCAGATTTATCAATGTATTCGATATTGTAAACCCTTCTCGTAGAGGAAATGAAAAGAAATTTGTGTTAAACCTATTCACCATATCTATTCCTCAGATTTTGGGTTTAATAAATTTGTTGATGGATAACTTACTATGTATTTGTGTAGGGCACATGACGTATGCAATGATTCAAGTAGGCAAATCATAAATGCGGATGATGTGCTCACAGCTCTCGAGGAAATTGAGTTTTCTGAATTTGTTGAACCACTCAGGGCCTCCCTTGACGGTTAGTGGCATTCTTTTGCTTTCAGGTTATTGCCATCAGATTCATTTTTACCCTTTTCATTTGAGTAGTTTTCATGCTTGATCTGCCTTTTGTTTTCCTTAGACTTTCACCTTTGTTGTACACTTTATGATGAGTTTTTAGGGAATTTGTAAAATTTGCTGTAATTTGGTAGAGTTAGATAGTTTGTACCATCATTGAGGTCTGAAGGATAGGAATTGAAACTAAATCTGAGTTTTGATTTTTGGTTGCTGTTGAATTGCTTAATAATCATTTCACGACAGGATCAACTGTTTCAATTTGGATTTAAGATTTCATCCCTGTTCTTCTATCAAAAAGCAAAGAGATTTCATCCCTTTACCTTCCTGGGGCTAACAACAACAACAAAGCCTTGGTCCCAAAATGATTTGGGGTCGGCTAACATGAACCATTTGTGAAATGTAAAGGAATAAGTTAAAGAGAGTAAACAAAGAAAAGTGAGAAAGTGAAAGTGAGGGGAGTAAGACGAGATAAAACTCACAAAATACGTTAAAACAATTTGAATAAAGATGTGTGATAGCTGTGGATAGACAGTATCCTAAATCCAATCATAACTGTCTGAGGGTTGCACTGACGCTTACCCTTCTTGCTCTCAGCTTGCTCTATGTCTCTATCTGCTTTCATCTTGGATAGTTGCTGCTATTCTGTTGCTAATATTGATGTGGATATAAGATAGAGAAGGCTCTCTTAGAAGTAGATGTATAATTCAAGAACTATAAATACTAATATACTCAATATCAGAATTTAGAAAAAAGGCTGCTGGAAAGAGAGCAGGGTCAGCAAAGGCAAAAGAAGCGAACAAGAAGAGGAAAGCAGATGAAGAGACAGCTACAGGAAATGATAAAGATGAAGACAAAGTAGACAATGAAGTTGATGAAGGTGAAGACAAAGTAGACGATGAAGTTGATGAAGATGAAGACAAAGTAGACAATGAAGTTGACGAAGATGAAGACAAAGTAGACAATGAAGTTAATGAAGATGAAGATGAAGATGAGGAGCAAGCTAGTGAAGGCAAGGATGATTCTCATGATAGCTGAGTGTAGAATCTGTTTAGACAGTTACCTGTAGGCCGTAGCACTCTGTCTAGCTAAACTTCTAGCAACACATTGTGTAACAAGAACCGAGTGGGAAAGTAGGTGCAACTAACTTGCATGTGTAAATGGTTCTTTGTTTTATCCGATTGCAACCTCAGCGTTACTTTTCTTATGTAACTATGGGCATTACTTTGTACGGCCTGTGGTAATCATAATTAATTTATAGGTGAATTTGTGGAGAAAGTTTTATCCCATGGCCATGGTAATGTTTGTCAATTCACCATTATCTCTCCATAATTTCTCATTACCATTTTTAGAGGCGATATTGAAGGGTGAGTGCATTTGTGAAGAAAAACACATGTTTTGGGATGAAGATTTTATTGACCTTGAGCTTTTATTTACAAACTACATATTAATTATTGTCATTAGTATCACCAACTGCCAAATGAGCGGTAAGGGCATATATAGTGCAGTATATTTTTCGGGCATGCTTTAATGAAAATCCAGATCTGGGGGAACAGTTATTTCTGGCATACTTCTCTTATGGAGCACAATTTTATTCTCTGCATTAACCGATGTTTAAAGGGACCTATGCTGTATAGTAAGCTTATGTAGATGTAAAAATTTAGGAAGACATGTGGGAGACAGAAAGCCATGGAAAAGAAGGCATGGATCAAGCGAGTGATGACAATTGACAGGGATGATTCTCGTGATTACTTAGGGTATATATTGGTCATGTCATAGCACTTTAACTCTAGCTCTTATGTTGCTTCCGAAACATGGTGCAGCAGGGTGAATTTGGACCACTACTTTATTATTCAAGCAAAAAACAGTAGAAGTCATAAAAGATAGATGAAAAGTTGGTCGGTGAAAAAATCTTATAGAAACAAAAAGAAACATCTAATTTAAGAAGTTATACAATGTAATTCATGATTTTGTAAATTACTAAGTTAATGTGTGGTTTGATAGGGTTAGACAGTCTAAGGAGAAGAGCAGTCTTCGAATGTGCTGTGATAAACTTCCCTACGGGTAACATTAAGAAGTAGAACTTCGGACTTCCTAGGAAATGCAACTTCCTTATTTCCTATTATTTTGTCAACCAAACAAATTTCAATCTTCTACTTCCGAATAAGTACTACTTTTTATACAAGTATACTTCAACCAAACAAGTAGAAATACAAAATGAACCTTCCTGATTCACCAGGCATTCTTACTCTGGTTAATATACACCCCAATGTAATACTCCCACAGAGAGCACTGCTATAGAGATGGACAGGACAATCATATCTCAAGAAATCAGATAATAATAATTCAGTATGGTGTATATAATTGAATCTTTATAGTTAAAATTTTACAATCACATGTAATTACACATAAGAAAAACCATAAGAACAACAACAATTAATTCATTACCTGTTGTCATCTCTAGCATAGATCCAATCTATCAGATGACAACTTAAAGATATCAGCTCTAAAAGTAGTGCAGAGCATAGAAATCATGCTCACTTCTCCAACATATTTGCTCATAACATCCCCAGCTAGAACCACAGCACAAACTCACAAATACATAACATAGTCATAGATAACTATTATTATCTCAGCAACAGAGCACCAATGTTACTTCAGTCTCTTTTCTTTACCCTCAGGTGCCTCAGCAAAGGAGGGTGCATGAAACTTATTCTTGTTGCGGTTTATAAAGTCATTAACTCTATCATGGAAACTATCTCGCGTAACACTAGGCTTTCGAGCACCCACAATAGTGGGGCTTCTAATCTTCCTCCCTGCACGATCAATATATTCCTCAGACATACCATTGATACTCTGTGCTATATATGATTTGGGGCCACCCAACATAGGTGGAAGCCTATTTTCATGACCATGTATTGGGAGAACAGTTGCCTTAGGCTTTGCTTGAGTACTAACTGCAACCTTGTCAGCTTCTCTCTTCCTTTCAGCTACTGCTGGTGCTAATACAGATTGCTTCGAGATTCTAGGACAACGGTCTTTAACATTCGTGGTTGTTAAAGAAATCGGAGAAGATTCAATGGCAACATTGTCAACTCTAGAGACTCGAACACAACGATCACTTAGATTAGTAGGGGCAGTTAAAGAAACAATTGAAGAAGTGGGACTAACAACAACATCTTCGCGATGCTGTTGTTTAGTGAAACGAATGGTTCGGATGAAAGGAGAAGTGTTTCGAATAGCAATATAGAGTTTTTCACAGCATGTATTCTGCTTGTTGGAGCCATAACCATTCTTATCCATAATAAGATATGTTTGCTTAGTTATGTAACTCAAGTAGTAATGTTTCTTGTGGTTGGAAATTGGTATGTTATTATAGGTTGTAATTATGGAATAAACAAATTGAAACGTGATATCTGTAAGAAAGTTTACAATTGAAGTGGGAATTTATGCTTGTTTTTCCGTAGAGTGGGAACCAACTATGGAGTGGAAAATTGAGGAAAAATGGTTCCACAATTTTCAAACTAGTCCACTACAAAAATGACTTTGTTGCAAGTTTCTAAAAGAGATGTTATGGGATCAAATTCTCTCTTTTTGTGCCATTTCTTCTTGGCAATATCTAAAGACCAAAACCACTTGCTTCCTTAATGTTTTGACATCTATCAAAGTGTAGAATTTCTGCTGGTTCTAAAGTAAGTGACCTATTGATTTCAATTTATTGCACTCATCTAGAATTAGATTGGATATTCCACCCTATGATAAAGTATACTTTGGCTGTTGAAAGGGGAGCTTGCATTAGATTCCTTTCGTACTCAACATTCAGAGTGTTAGTTGTTTGAACTAAAAGAGCTCTTTCCGAATTTAAAAAATGCGATATGGAGATGCTCGCAAGTCGCATATGGCAGCGACATTTTATGTAATTTGAGGGAAAGAAAGATATATTGTGAATTCTACGGAGAAACATAAGATATTTTAGCATGTTCAAAAGAAACTTCTACTTTTTTCATGATTACCGAAAAATTCATTGAAATATGCACAATTTGTATGTTATGATTATAATTAGGAGTTTCTCGTAATTAAAATGTGATTTGGTTTACCATTTTTTTTAGCAATCATGGTTTGCGATTTTGGTGAAAACCAACAGCATTACAAATCGCAGTCCACATAATTTATATGGTTTATGCCTTATGGTTTAGTAAGAGAATTCCAATTAAATTTAAGATGCAACCAAAACATGAATACTAGCATAACTTTCTTGATAATTATTGACACGACTTAAACTTAAGTGTCCGGACATTAATGTGGACACTTAGACATTGGTTTGCTTAATTTATACATCATATCGTCACTTTTCAACAAGAAAACATTGTTAAACTTACTGCAAATGAAAATGGTATCAAATCAAATCGTTTGATACGATCAGTTTTGGTGTGAATGTGATGCTATTATAGTAAAAGTTGCAATTGGATGAAAGCCTCTCGCGAAATTTATTATTGACCGATTGTATAGTCATTGATTTAGGACAACATTAAACATTAGCAAATAGCAACTACACCTATTGACAAATGGTAAACGCTAAAATTACCAGTATTCATTTACATATTATCAAAAGGCGTTTCAAATACATTAAAATAATACATTAGATGACGTGAAAACAAAGAAATGTAACGAACAAAAAACAGAGTAAGTATATGACATTTTTCACAAGTCACTCTCATCATACAAAGGACTTCCTTTCATTCCACATATCGCCTTCCCTTCTGCTAAGATTGTCTGTGCAAAGATTTCAATACATGACTTCACAGTTCAAACATGGATATAAAGAACTTATCTATCACTCCACTAGTCGAGTACAAATTTAGCACTCATTTCCTCAAAACAAATGATAAAAATTAACAATATAATGACTAATGAGGGTGAAAATTATGTCCATCTTGACCATTAACCTCCTCATGACCTCATCCAAGACAAGGCTTAGAGGGCATATCAGTACTAACACAAAGTGCATAGTTTCATCTTGTGAAGAGCGAGTAACACAATATTGTGTTTTCAGGGCAGGAAACAAATACAATATGAAGCCAGATGATACAATTTGTTCTCAGGTAAACTATCAAAATCCCGCAATCAGATAAACAGATCTCTGGAAACAGCAAATTTCAATTCAATTAAGCCTCAAACCTCTCCTCGTATTGACATTGTTGTCGCTTGATCTTGTTGGTTGATGTAACCTTACGGATTGACATCTCTAGCAGACTTTCAACTAGGGCACTAAGATCTACCAAACAACTCTGCTATAGTTCTATCGCATCAGTTTTTCCCTCTTTGAAATCTTATTTCATTGATTTCAGGGTATAAATCTGATATTCTCTGCACATATAATTAGTGTGGCATGCCTATTTTCTCATATCTACTTCATATACTCCAAAACACTACGATTTATATCTTCCAAAAATGAAACAAATCCCATCACACTAGTGAAGCCACTCCCCTCAACATCTTGTTCTTCAATGAGAAAGTTCTCAAAAGCTGTAGCATCATCCTGCCCTCCTCGGATGAATAAGAGTTTCGGTGTGATACTTCTCTCTTGTTTCAATTTGTTTATTGTCGTCCTTAGTGAGCCTGAGAGACCAAATGAAGATGTTAAGAACTCTCATCATATTTGAGAGAAGGGGAAAAGAGCATATATCTTTCAAGAGAAAAGAAACATTTAGGAAATGCTTACAGTCATGAGGTGGTGGGAAAGGCAGTGCAGGATCAGCAGTTGAGGAATAGAACACTATCAAAGTCGTGAATGCGTCCAGGAGAAATATTGGACTACCACTGGTTATCAATGCAGCACGACTCAGGGAATGTCGTGGATATGCTTGTTTATCTGGAGTTGTATATGATGTCAACACAGGATATACAGCACGATGAAGAGAACTCGGTTCCAATGCACTGCATTAGTTAATACAAGAAAAATGCAGACATTAAGTTATCATTACCATTTTTGAAGCTTATCCATATTCCTTACACTACTTAAGCATAAAGATGGCATTGGGAGAGCACTAGAGCAGCCTGTAACACAGCACGGCATGGTACTGCTCGTGCTGAGTCTTGGTCTGTTCTGAGCCACATTTTAAAAAGGGAAAGCATTGCACAAACTTCGGTACTAAAACGCACAATCACAACTTTTAAGCCTATGCACGGCACAACCTAAAACGAGGGCCCCTAGAGCAGTATATGGGCCTTGGTTTTGGTATGGCCGGCGCGGCCTGGCACAGCAAGAGCACGAGGCCAGCACGCCGTGCCTGGTCAAGTCTCCTACACGAGCACCCATCTTAGATATTTACCACACAGCAAACCTGGTCGCTGACTCACTTGCACTCGATACTACCGAAGTAATGCAAGGATACTTTGCTGAATAGTACCTGAAAATAACTCTATCCACTAGCCTACTAAATATCTACTGTGATGGTAATCTGGTATACCCAAGTACTCAAATTGCTTTATTCTTTTCGAAGCAGCTGATTTCTATCATCCTTTGTCGAAGGGTAAGGAGGTGTTAAGGGCTTAGGAAGAAAAAACATTCACCCCAGAATTTGAGTTACGAAAACTCGTCTATGCTTGATTGAGGCATATAATCATTACTAAGATTCTCATCAAACTTCCGTTTTTCTCGAACATTTAAGTTCGGTTTACAATAAACTAAATAGAGTGACTTCTTAAACATTTTCTACTTGTCATATATTACCAAGTAGCAGACAGTCATTGAGTTTTAGTTTTCTAGATCAATTGGTCAAAAACAGCCTTCTCTGCTATGACATAGATAAATGTTTCCTACAATCGGACCCCCTCACTCCACCTAAAGTGAAAGCCTCTATACAAGCATTGGGATGATGGTAGAGATGAGGGTTGTCGTATCATGAAACCAAATCATTTTCACATTAGTACAAAACTTCCAAATTAAGAACCATCCGTATAATATTGGTGGCAAACTTAGCGTTCATATAGTCACGAGTGCAAAATACCTGAAGAGACATTGCAAGAATATCCGATAATCAGGATGAACACCCTCTTCATGCAGACGAAGCAGAGGACTTCTAAGCAAAGCAAAGATCAAACTAGGCAAAGGCTGCAACTGGGGGCATTGTGCAAATGCAACATCGATTTGTTGAACAGCACTAGATGTTCCAGTCCCGTACTGGACGAGCTTAAGGGCGTCATTGTACTGCGCTGTAAGAATAACTAGCCAATCATGTAGCAGTATCCTCCCCTCTCGAACTCCTTGCTCCAGAGAAGCTTGAATGACCTATATCATACCAGGCTTTAAAAATCACTGGAACAAGAATTGCACAAGAATATACTTGATACAGATACACAGTAAGACAAGAAGGGACACTATAAAATACCTTGTGAACCAAAATCGAAAGAACCACCTCAGAGTCCACACTGTCATAAAGCTCATTAATGTTACGAGCAGCTCCATACTGCAGAGTTCTAATTCTTAGTCGCCGTTTGATTGAAAACTTGGGCCTGCAGATACATATACACAATGTAAATGAATTGCAAAATGAACATAGAGGGAGTCGAAAAAATTCAAAGGTCGCACAATCAAGATCATAACTCAATTCGACGAAAAGCAAATTGTTAGAACCTAAGCATGTTCACAGCCATAATACAAAAATAGAAGAGATCTTTAACAAGAAATTTTCTTCCACCGCCTCAAGAAGGAAGGGGGTAAATGAAAAGTTAAAGTAAAGAGAGTAGTAGCTGACGAGCCCTACATGGACTACGCTCAGTAGCTGCTGAAGAAGGGTTGTGAATGACAACTTATCAACAGTGAGACTTTTCTTTTGTGTATTGAAAAAACATCTTAAAAATTGATTGCTAATCTACTAGATTTTAAAATAGTAAGTTAAGCAAAACCTTAATATGATTCAAAAATAGGGGCAGTTGACATAAAAGTCGACAGGAGTATCCAATAGACCTAGTGACAAACAAGAACTACTAGAAGTATTCATATAAAAGCGTCTCCAGGGGGCCAGGGGGTGTTCTTGGGAAACCCTTGCATCTTGGATGGTTGATGCAATATCAAAGAAATTCAAATATGTTCTATCAGTCATTGCTTCAGAAAGGCCAACTACATAGCAGATTTGATGGCCAATATAAGGCATTCTGGCCTAAACTTTGACATGGGGTTGAACTGCTTTATCTATCTTTCTAGGTTCTCATCTGTAAATCACAAGTTGGGTTGGAGGGGTGAGTTGGGTTGGCTTTTCATAAGAAGTTATACCTAGTTGAGTAGTTTCCTGTCCTTAACCTATCCCCAGAGCCGGAGGGAGGGGGGGAGACAGAGAAGGCAATAATCATTCAACAGAACCTGGCAAAAAAAACCAATTTTGACACCTATAACACACCCCGTTCATCCAAACAAGCTGCAAAACGATGAGTACAAAGCAGTAGAAGCGAGAAAAACTTTCTTAAATACAGCTGCCTCAACCATACCTACTTGCAGAACTCACTCCTGAATTTGAAAGCTCCTCAGGTGGTACAACCACAGAGTACTGGAAAGCAACTTGTAGCATAGGAGGTTCTGAGGCATGTCTGTCAAAGCATAGAGTACAATGCTCAAAAAGAAATAATAAACACGCATAAATTAAGCAAACTCAATCGTTGCCTGAAAATTAAACAAGTTTCCATACAGAAAACATAGAAGTGCAGAACAAGTTAACTGGTGCCATGAAGAAATATTGATTATGAATGCTTTTACTTAAACAAATGATATTACTTCCTCCGTAACATAGTAACTGTAACAAATGGGTATTATTTGTGAGGTATAAAATATTCATTTGTTGCGTTTATTTTGTCACGGAGGAAGTAACCAAAGAAAAAAGCTAATTCTTCCATCACTTATACAGTAAGAGATGAAGATGAAAAATGCAACCTGAGAACAAAAAACTAGGCAGCAAACAGAGGAGTACCTCGAAAAGCCACTTACAATTAATTTCATAACAGCACAACTGGTTTTGAGGTGGTTAGAGAGTTAAGTTTTATGGAATTATCATGAATTCATGTTTATTAACTTCATCATGCCACAGACATGCATCTAATAAAAGTCACCAAAAATTAATCATCAATGAGGGAAAGAAAGTAGGCAGTAAACAGACGACTACCTCGAAAAGCCCTCAACTTTGGCAAACTCAAAGTCATATGCATAGGTTGCATAAGAATCGCAACAGATTATGTGCTGAACATTTTCATATTCCGGATCAGGGAAAAAGTGACCGTACTGCACAAACACAGAGAGAAAGAGAAGTTGTGGGTACAATTATGAAGAATCATTATTAACTTAAAACAACAAGAAGCACCAACTCACCGAGCGACCAGTTTTGAATTCAGAAGATGTTCTCAATCGTAGTACACAATTGAAGGCATATGGACGACTTAACATGCGATACCTGCAAGATAATTCAAGTAACTATATGAAGCCAAACAGAATGCAAAGCAGAATTTTCTTTCATCAGAATAATAAAAGAATTAATACCAAACTTAATTAACTTCAAGGCAATAGAAATAGCACAATTGGCACATTAAGAGTTACTAATATGACCGGAAAATAGAATACTAGCAGGCTAGTGACATCTGCCAAAACAAAAACTTGTATTTTGCTTCTGAGAGTATATGGTACTCACATGTCCTGAGGAAGTGTAGAATCATCAGTATTTGGATAAAGAAACAGTGACCCTCCACTTTCGATGCTTAGGAACTTCAGGGATGCCAGATCTGTATACTCATTTGTAACAGCAAATAAGTCCACACAAACACCTGCTTGAACAGCGACAGCAGCCTGTGAAATATACGTCAATGCTTATATTTTCTAGCATATATAACTATCATAAGGCCTAGAGTTAAACCAATTTACCAAATCCCTGTAAAATGAGGTCTGCTCAGGAAGTAAAGCACGGTCTGCATCCTCTCGTTTACTAGCATATTGCTCACCATACCGCCTTGTATCTAGCTGCCCGGCTCCATAATCAGGAACACCAGATAAAAAAGCAAAAATCCTAGCTGCAGTATTGTTACAGAGGAAAAACGTATCAATTATATAGTTTACATCGTCATTTTACTTTATATAGCATGAGCAGCCACAGAACCTAACACATCAAACCATTACAGCTTAAAGTAGTGATACCTAAGGCAAAGGTGGTTCCATATTCTGATCCGAGGTAGCTGAAGAGGGCCTCCATTGCTGCTCCAAAACCTCGGCCACCTAGTAGTACACCATCTAGAGCTTGACTAGCAGCAGCTGATCTTTCCCATGATGTCATTGGTTTAAGATTTTCAACGGCAGATGCTATCCGCTCTTTACAAGTCTCCACCTAGGTAATGATAGGAGGGTCCAAAACTTAAAGAGTACATAATCATATAGCATTTCAAAGTTAGATAGAAGACATAGTCACAGAAGTAGTTAAGTTGCAATTGCCACAGAATACAATTCTCCAACAATAGCTACTTGAGGACATACTGGGGCTAAAAATGAAAACAAGGGTATGACATCGTCAAGCCCTATTTGTATCGTGGCATCTGCATCAGGAGGAATGAAAATGTTCTTCACTACTGGAACGGGCCCTTGAACATCATATAACCCCAATTTAAGGCTGAAAACAGCAAGCCCAAAGAGAGCTCCGACAGGAAGTGCTGTACAAAAAACTGGATTCTCAATCATCGATTAAAAACCAAAAATAAGTAATGAAAAAATTCTGCAACCTCACCTTCCAAAGCCGCCAGTAATGCACTCTTGATAAGGTCCAGAAACTCTTCAGAAGCTGCAAAAGGGGGGAGACAACAGCCATTCTTAATCAACTTACATAGAAATAAGTCCAAGACAAGGCTGTCCAAATATCAGTATTTATCTTCAAAAGATTTGGTTAATATTGTCAGTTTGTCACCATCTTCCCATGCTAAGTTTGTTACTAGGCTATTTTACATGCAAGATTAACCAATGGTTACATGAATTTGGATCCTTTGACAACAATGCAACCAACCCCATTTCCCAAATATAAAAGAATCCCAACCAATCTTTTATATAGCATTTACTATTCGGACTTAATGCTCTAAACTGGAGCATACAAGACCATACCAATTATTTGACCCCGTATCTATTGATGAATGCGTCTCACCCGGTTTTTGTAGCCTAGTTAAATTCTAAACGCTCATTGCTTGAACCTGACATAATCAAAACTAAGGAATTTCAAATGAATCTATAAGACTAACCTAGTTACATTTCTATAAACCCATTGCTTGAGCCACCACCTCAGATAAAGATGGCCAATGTTATGTACAAAATACTAGGAATTCTCACTCATATCACTGATGGTTCACAATTTTGCCTAAATCTCTATATAACCACAATAACACAGCTCTTCCCAGTACATATTATCAATCTACCATAAGACAATCTGATAGCAATTGATTGGAGAAGCAATAGCCAACCTATGGGATTATTGGAGGATCATACCTGCGCCTAAGATAAATATAGCATGCTAACACAATTATATACAGAACCCCCGCACACCAAAGCTAAGAGGAAAAGCAGAAGTTAATGATACAATATTATAAAACTTCCCAACTGAAGATCCTCTACTTTGCTTATGGCTTCTAAAATCTTCAACTATAGATATAGAGACACACGTACAGGTTTAAATTTGAGGAACAAAATTATGCAAGTGTAAGAAGGTGTACCAATGAAGTGAGAGAGGGGTGAGTGGAACTTACATGACAAGTCGACTGCTGCCACATAGACTGGACGAGCCTGCATTGATTCATCCTCATATCTTTCCACTGCGACCACATATACAACCAGCTCATCACATTAGAAACTTTTTTGTGAAATAAAACCCTAGTGCGAACTTCAGAATATTAAAACAATATATTTCGAATCTAGTTCCTTTAATTTAAATTGAATCAAACCAAACGATAAGGTCCTTCTGATCTCAATTTTTAGTAGTTCCATCAACCAAGCAAATTGCAAACCCAAGACATCAAAACAACAGCCTAATCCGAAATCCTCCATAATCAATACTAATCCACAGCCACCAAACAGATTGCTGCACTCCACAATGCTAAAAACTCAAGGGCCATTTGGACCAACTTAAACATCAAATCAGCTACAGGTATCACTAAGTGTTAATATAAACTAGCGAAATCTTGGTTTGGACATAATCTTCACAAATTGAGCCACAAATAACACAGCAAAGCTACAATGATACCCTAACACCAAAACAATCATAGTATGGGAAAAGTCTTAATTTTCTTTTCTTAGATATAAAAAGCAGGAGTTGCATTTCTCAACAAACTTTTTCCCTCATCAAATGAAACCAAAATCTTCAATCATTTCTTTTTTCTAGAATGTCTTACAACAATATACATCTTAGCTTCAGCAATTCGTCGATTGATTGATCGATGCAGCAAGGTGTTTCCAAAGACCTCTAGATGGAAATTTGCACAACACTTCTCATCTAATAGGTTTCCCTAGACTCTAATCAGTAATCACTCTGATCCTCTCATTCTATGTTCCCACGACACTTAGAACAACAACAAGACTCAGAATTGAAGTCATCCAATGTTGAAAGCTATAACCTTGATGCTGCATTGCTCCCTAAACAAAACAAACCCACTCAATCTATTCCAAGTAAAGCCCCAGTAATTTCCTTCATTATCTAAGCAACTTAAACTAGGCAAAAAAACAACAACTGAAAATAAGAAAATTAACCCGCACTTCCCAAATTCTCCATTTTCAACTAAATATAAAGCCTCAAATAAATGTGAAACTCATAATTTCTAACCGTTATAACTCATAACACACTAAAGATTCGTTTTTGGACCGAATTATTGGAAATTCGGTCGATTCGGGCCTGCAAGTTCACTTCGTTTCCTCTCAAATTAAGTTCACTTCGGTTCGGTTCGTACAAATTAAGTTCGGTCCAAACGAACAAAGCCTAAAACACTTACATCCATTACCCTCCTTTTCAAACCCCCCTACTAATCCCCAACTTTCTCCCCAAAATCCTCTATCATAAGTTATAACAGTTAGAAATACGTTACTCCGCCAAATAAACACCAACCCAATATGCAAATTGCTTCTCATTCATCAAATCACACACACCCTTATAAAAAAAATTAGGAGATTTCAGCAGCTCACAAATACAATCATAATATTAGTAATCCAAAAATGCAACTTACAAGGCAATTCAAGATCAATGAAAGAAGAAGACATCTCAGGACAAGATTGAGGATGAGAGTACTTAGCAATAGAATGGGTTGAAAGCCCATTAAGAGTACCACAAAGAGAACAAGTCCAAGCCCATTGATCAAGCTCACAATAAGAATTAAAGTAAGCCCAACAATTCTCACACCTCGGTAAATTCTCACCGTCTGATCCAATCAACGGTGGATTTCCATTCTCATCTCTCCTCGAAAATGGCGTAACTGTTAATCCCCATGGTAGACCCGACGACTCTTGTTCATCCGGGTTTATTGGGAATCGGGTCAGGGTGGCCCGAACCGCCATTTTTGAGTTGGAGGAGAGAGAAAATTGTGATGGGGGGAAGTGAGAGAGTGTTTGAAGGTTGATGATGATGGGTGGGTGTAGGATAAGAGGGAAAATGGTGTGGGTGATTTGTGAATTTTCACTAAAGTGCACTCTATGGATGCGTATGTTAGCGTTGAATTGTGTTGAAAGTTGAAAGAGAGAAGCTCCACATAGGAGGAACCTATTGTTGGTTGCCACTTGGATGTGATGTGGCAGTATTTATTTTTCACTTTGTGGGAGATTGCATAGGGTATTTATTATTAGGGTGGTTAGGACAAGGATATTTTGGTAATTTTAAAAGCTGCAGCCTGCAGGTGTCAAAATAATATGTAAACTGGTAGCAAAGCACAGTCAAATTGCTACTTAAGTACACTTTGGTACTAAATAAGCGTCACTTTGGTTTGGTATTGGTATCAATTAATCAAATTGACTATTTTGGTACCAACTTTACTGTAATTTGGTGCTAACTTACATTTAGGGTACTGTAATTTGCCACTTGGATGTGATGTGGCAGTATTTTCTTGTGGTTTTTTTTTTAACTTTGTGGGAGATTGCATTTGGCTACCAGTCTTATATGCATGCTTTGCGTGCGAAATCGTTGTTAAATTTAATTAATTAGTACCATCATTTCATACTTAACTAGTTTTTAAGGTTTGAACTATACCACGGGTACTTATAATTTTTATTTATTAATACCTTACTCTGAATTTATAACACCAAACATTATTTGGATTAGTGGTTAAGGCAATTAATATAGTAACCATGAAGTCATGGGATCAAATATTATAACATGCATTTTCTAATTTTTTGTTGTACCTCAAACCTTAAAGTCAAACCCATTTCCATAAACTTAACAATTCCCAAGATTGCCTCATAAACATCTCGACATAAACAATTTGAACTAACCCATCAAAAATTATCCCACAATAATACTAAACAGACAAAAACCCAATTGTCTGATCACCAATTGACAAAAAGAAAAAACCAATACCAAGTAATAATAGAAATTAGTGAAATTTGAAGGGCACCCAATAAATGATTTGTCAAAAGAAAACTTAATTACCCAGACGGCCATACCCCATAAACTTTAAAGTTAGAGGATCATTTTTGCAACTTCAACAGGTTACCGGTTTCATGGATCATTATGAGCAGATACAACTAAAAGGTTGGATTATTAAATAATAATCGAAAGGTTGGATTATTTTGAGCGAACGGCCCAAATGTTGGATTATTAGAATCAATTTTTCCTAAACTTTAAAGTTAGAGGATCATTTTTGCAATAGGGTATTTTCTTTACTCGATTAATCTAATTTTCCATATCTTTAGAGATTGATAATGTACACCATATACAGCAAACATATGCAGATTATATGAACAAACTATTTACAATTGAATATTACTCACGAATACCTGGTGAACAAACTATTCGCCAGGGTTTTTTTTTCTCCATGGCCCATAACAAAAATTACACAAAAAATAATGTTAGATGAGTTGTTCAGAAGAGTTATCTCTAACAAAAATTAAATTCAATGGAGTAAAAAATCTTCTAATGATCTTAATCAATGTCTTTTATAGCAGAGGTAAAGGAAGAGCAATATATTAACAGGTTAAAGTTCTTAAATGGAGAAGAGGAAGGAGATTATGGAAGAAAAAGAGAAGCAACTATCTATATATATATATATCTAAAACCCAAGACAAACAAATGTCATGCTGCCACATGTACTCTCCCCTCTCCCACACAATCAAATGAAATATTAAACAATAAAAATGTATGTTTCAAGACTTGAACCCATCTCATTTGATAAGATAATGCACTAACCAACTACACTACAATGCTCATGTTGGTCTTTATGGGGGGAAAAAATAATTTAAAGACAAATATTTCTATTTTTGAAGACTTCAAATGCACGTCAGTAAATAATCCGGGGCGTATGGCCCGGGACAAAAACTAGTTTTTGTCTGAATAGTGAGAGTTTTTTTTTTGAAAGAGAAATTTCATTAATTGAAGGCCAAACTAGTTTTTGTCTGAATAGTGAGAGTTAATCATGGGGTTTCCCCCTGATTTAGGGATTTGTATTTTAAAATATACGATTATTTCAAAATATACAGTTATTTTAAAATACCGGTTGTGTTGTTTTGGCTTTTTTAGTTTTTTTTTAAATGAAGCCCTGTATTCCTTCATTTTTTTTGGTGTCCCCCTAGTTTGCATAGGGTAATTCAGTAATTATAACTTATAGTTAGGGGGGAGTAGAAATTCCGGGCACTTGAAATCGGGCCCGAAAATGCTAAGAACTCGGCAGGTTTGGACCCGAACCCGGTTACACATGGTCCAGTTCTGGACTTCTAGGTCTAAAAATCAGGACCCAACTAGAACCGATTCCGCCGGTGGGTACCTGGGGGTACCAGTCCTGGGTCATGGTACCCAATGGAACCGGTTAGACCTGGGGCATGGGCAGGGCATGGGCGGAGCCTGTTCGCGGGCTTAAGTAAATGGCGGGCCGTGTCGGGCCTAAAATTTCCAGATTTTGTCCACGGGCCGGGCTCGTGCCTCCTGCGGGCCTAGCCCGTGTTTTATGTTTTTTTTGGATTCTTGGCAATTTCAGGCTAAAAAACAAAGAAAAGAGGCGTTCGACCCACGGGCCATATAGGCAGGCTCCCGCCGGTGCGGGCCTGAAATAAAATTTCTTGACCGTGGCAGGCCCACGGCCCACGAAGCGGACAACGGGCCGAGCCTTAAGCAGGCTTGGACTGGGATGGGCCCAAACCGTGCCACCGGCCCGCGTGCTGGCCCGGCCCATGAATTGGATATACAGAATTACTTTATGTCGCCCATAAAAACAAGCCCAAATCCCATTAACATCCCAATCCCAAAACTAATCTTACTAAAAAATAGAAAAACACAAATTTAAGCGCAGAACCAGACTCAGACCCAGCAGTAACCAGTTCATAAAGTAATTTAGGAAACATCAAATAGATACACACAAATTCAAACGGAGACATACTATACAACTTGCTTAACAAATAAAAGCTTTACTTCAAATATGCACTCTTACAAGAACTTCAAACATTTGATAAACTATTTGAAATTACATATACCAGTAGTCAAGTAGGGTGCCAAAAAAATTACCCTAAGAGTATATGGCATGTGCTTTTTGTATAAAGAATTCGCAGAGCTCAATAACATAACAAGATCAAACCCCAAGGTGTAAAGCTCCCTAATTTCCCATCAGTGAACCATTATAACTACTACTAAATGACCAGTGTGTATCTGTTGGCTGCATGTGCAGAAACCATCCTAATGGAACCCCTTGATGTCAAGTCCTTGATTGCCTACGAGCCAAAGAGCCATTCACCTGCAAACAAAGGCAATAGCGAACATTTCTTTCTAATAATTGGAAGGCACAACACATTCAGAAATACATAATCACCCGTAGGATGGACAAACGTATATTAGGACCAAAAATCACCAGCCACACGACAGGCAAATACTGGATCGAACATTGAGCGGCTGATATAGAATTTTGACTCGAATATCATATGTTTGTGAATGTATAGCATTTCACATGAGGCATGAGCATAACCCAAAACCAAACTCAAACCTAACCCATAGACAGGCAACTGTAGAGGCAATAGACCAAACACAATGCATGCTAAAGATCATTCCACAGCCGAGATGCAAATTTATACTTAAATAGACATACTTTCACAACACCTTACAACACACATGCCAAAAGACCACTTTCAAAATAGTCCTCAGAAAAGAGTAAAACTAAGGAGTGGATAGCATCCAACCCACATGACCTGAGTGATTATATCAAAACTGCTCTTTGACAATCAGTCACCAAAATTTAATCAAATACATCTGTAATAACAGCAAAAGCCCCAAATGTATCTATATATTTTAAAAAAAGCCTCTTCAGTTACTAAAATGTTCACAGCATGGAGCATCTCAGGTGATAAAAGGTCATTTTTAACATCATCAGAGGCAAAAAAATCCACAACTCAGAGAGCTAAATGTACGTAGTAATCATGTTCAGAAACCTGAAAACTTCAAAGACACTTCAACATTCATAAAAAGCACCATCATGGACCCATTTCCCTCTCTTTTAGGTCTCCAACAAGTTTCCGCATTAAAATCTCAAGATCGAAAGTATATATTCCATCATCATCAGAGGCTAACAGGCTAGCAAGTAACAAAAAGAAATAAATACTCCCCCTCCAGCACTAAAGGGAGACCACATGCTTGCTATTCAAACGCCAATCCCAAGCACACAGGCCACAGCTCCAAAGTTTCACTACAGGAACAAAAAACCTATATTTTCCTACAGTCAGAATTTTTCTTAGCTGTAAATTGATAAACTACAGTTTCCTAATCCCTTCATTTCAGGTGTCAAATCGCTTTCCACCTCAAAGATATCAGAAGAACACAAGTTTTTAAATTTCCCATTATCCTTTCCTCTTGGAGTGAACTTTAACTTTTTCAAGACAAAACCCAATTCATCAATGTATAAGACTACCCAGTACCCGCCTTTAAGTACATCACCTCAAAAACTTCCAATATAATCAACATATCAACTACAAGTGTACTCCCTACAGAGCACATGAACCCACACAATAATTTCTATATAACAATAAATACCAGTCAAGACAAATACTAAAGCCTCTTCAGTTCAGGTCTCCATAAAGTTTCCGCACGAAAATTCTCGGAAGAACGAAAGTTATATATTTCATCATCATCAGAGGCTAACATACAAATTCTGTGAACTTCATGGACTTAAAGCTGAGCCCATAACTCACAAAACCTATTTATTTGTTTCCACAATAGAAACTTGACTTCAGCAAAACTTCATAAAGTACAGCCACCTCAGTTCAGGTCTCCAAATTTTTTCCACAAGGAAATTTCAGAAAACTTTCGATCATCCTTGGAGGCATAAAAACCAACACATAAAGATAACTAATAAAGCTTCTTCAGTTCAGGTCTCCATAACGTTTCCGCATGAAATTCTCAGAAGAACGAAAGTTATATCTTTCATCATCATCAGAAGCTAACAGCAAGATACAGATCTTTCTTCAGACTGAACTCCATGAATTCACAGCTGCACCTATAACTCTTATTACCTAACTACAGCCAAAAAACTACAGTCTCCTCAGTTCAGGTCTCCAAAATATTTTCCACAAGGAAGAATTCAGAAAACTTTTCATCATCCTTGGAGTCATTATTAAATTCTACTCAAATCGACAACCAAATTCATTCAATATCTTACACTACCCAGCTTTATGTCCATCACCCCAGTAACTTCAAATATCAACACAACATATACTACAGAACACATCAATCCACATAATCATTTCCAAAAACTATTAAAAACTAGTCACCACAACTACAAAAGCCTCTTCAGTTCAGGTCTCCATAACGTTTCCGCATGAAAATCTCGGAAGAACGAAAGTTATATATTTCATCATCATTAGAGGCTATCAACAAGCAATAATTTTTTTTATACTACTAGGGCCAGGTTTTGAATCAAGTTCAATCTTTAACAAATATGCTACAAGATTTTATATGTATATAATTTATACAAAATATCCATTACATCTAATATGCCAAGCCGCCCCAACTAAGATCCTCCCCTGCGCGTGACTGATAATACCCGAAAATTTCACAAAAATTCACAAAACTAAAGCCTCCTCAGTTCAGGTCTCCAATTTTTTTCCACATGGAATATATTCAGAAGAACGAAAGTTTTATCAGTTTTCATCATCATCGGAGGCATCCATAATCATAATTAACAAAAACCCAGTTCATATACTTTGATTTATACGCAAGGAAAAATATAATCATATGAAATCTTATTTGATTCGTCTCAATCATTTGTAACTCAAGATATTAATGGTCAAAGATATGTCTCGGCAAGTGTGGAAATCCAAATGTTGCAATTAGAAACAAACAGAGGAAGTACCATATTTTTCTAACCCATCCATCTTCCCATTTCAGCATTACCCTTTAAAAAATTCAAAAAAAAAATCCAACACAAACAATTTACTTAACGAATTAGTCAACAATTTAATTTAATTAAATCATATTATTACTAGCATATGTTACAAACTACATAAAATACAAAAAATGAAATAAAAATGGCCTCTTCAGTTCAGGTCTCCAATAGTTTTTCCGTATGAGAATATCTCGGAAGAACGAAAGTATTGTTTTAATCATCATTAGAGGCCAGATTAAACTCCAAGATAACAATAATTATTTGTTTAAAAAAAAGTTGTATAAACAAAAAATTAACATAAAGTCATAAATTACTAAATGGAAGTATTAAGCATTATTTACGCGTGATTTTGTCATAGTTTTTGTAAACAAATAGTATCATTTTTATAAGAAATGTATTTAAGGGTTGCATATATAGTATTTAAGATGGAAAAATAATTACCTAGACATTCTTTAGCGCCTGTGACAAAAACGACGTCGTTAGAACTTAGAAGTAGGAATTTGTTATGTGATTATGTGGGGATGAAATGAGAAGGTGAAGAGAGAGAGTGAGAACGAGAAGCTCACCATTTTCAATCAGGGGAAGGAGGAAGAGAGAGATGGGAGAGTGAAGAAATAGGGTAAATTTTTAGGGTTTGTGTTGTTTTAGGGTTTGTGTTGAGTCTGTTTTTGGTGGGTTTGATCTTGAAGATGGACCGGGTACTGAGCTTGGAGTACTTGGACGCTATTGTGAATTCCAGCCCTGTGGGTACTGGACTGTAACTTTATTCTTAAGTTGAGAGAACAAAACTTCTATGCTCGAACAGTCGAACCATCAGGGCGTGTTTGGCAATAGGTTTTGAGGTAGTTTTTGCCTTTTAGTATTTGAACCAAGTCAAAACTCTAATAATGGTGAAAAATCATGTTTAGTGAAGTAGTTTTTGGTGTTGTACTAGTGTTTTGGAAAAGCTATAAATATTAGCTTTTGGGTTGATGCAACTTTTCGAGTAGCTTTTGAGGATTGAATATAGTTTATTTTTGTTATTTTTTTAAACTAACAACTAGTTTTTACCAAACACTAATTATCATAAAAGTTATTCTCGCAGTTAAACTCTAACATCTAATATCTGACAGCTACTTCAACATCTACTTTTGCCGAACATGCCCTAAATGTGAGCCTATTTAGAGGGTGACTCCACACATGTTTAGTAGCTTGGCACTTAAGAAAAAGATGGTCCAATCTTTCAAAATAGACGTGGTAGAGTGAGCATAAATCATGAGATATCGCATCCGCAATTTCAAGATTCCCATGACCGGAAGACTGTTAAGAAGCATTTGCCAAGTAAAAATGGCTAATTTTGGAGGAATATCAAGTTTTCAAATCCATTAAAACGACCACTTGCATGTGTCCGGGTCGGGGATATAATGAGCTAACCAAGTAGCTGGTTTTTCTGTAATTTGCCCATGGTTAGTACACCCCCAAATTGTCTCATCACCTATAGGAGTAGCCGGAACATAAATTCCTTTAATATGCTGAGCCATAGAAGGAGGAAGGAATAACTCAGGTACAAAATTTTCCAAGATTAATTTGGAAGGAGGCATTTGCTACCTTAATATCAAGATCTAGTTGAGTATGACTCAAAGTACTATATGTAACAAGCTATGTTGAAAGCTCCAATTGTCTAACCAGAATAAGATTGACCTTCCATCATCGATTTTCCTTCGCATGTCTTTTCGAATTATATTTCGTTACATCAGGATTTGTCACCAAATGTAGGATTCATTAGGTTTTGGAGTTTAGTTATAGAAAGACCGGTGTTTCAAGTATTAGCTCGAATTAGTTTGACCCTGAGTTTATCTGCATTGAACAACAAAATTTCCACCCTAGTTTTGCAAGGAAAGCTTTATTTGTGAGAGAATCCCAAACCACCGTAGTGTTTAGGTCGACAAAATTTACTCCACGCAATTGAAGGTATACTATTCTTATCTTAATTTTTTTTTAGTAGAAAACTATTCTTATCTTTATGTTGTTGCAAAAAAGTTCCCTATATATTTTGGGTTTATTCTATTCAACTTATTTTTGCTAATCAAAACTTAACTGAATTTATCTAAATTTATGAGTCCTTATTAAACCTTATTTGAACTTTTTTTTATAGTGTCACACCTTATTTTTATTGAATTGAACTTATTAAATCTTATCCGAACAAATCTAATTTATTTATTTTTTATAAGGACTAAATATAAGGTAAACAAAACATACCCTTTATCGCACCTGGACATCAAGACATCATGTAGGTAAGTTTATTACACATTTGCATTTTGCACCAATATTTCCACATGACATTTGGACATACAGCATACCACACCCCAGGTGTAGAAAGTGGAATCAATCCATATCTTGTATCCAACGGCTGATCCCCCTTTCCCATACAACAACTGAACAAAGTCATTTCGCATTTTCGCTCTTCATCTGCCATTTTGCATTTCTCATCTCTCCCAAAAACTTCTGCAAACTACTCTCTACTTACTACTTACTCGGTTAATCTCTTCGTTCTCACCATTTTTTCACTCCATTTCAATTTTCTTTGTTTTCTTAATCTAGCTTAATCTTTCGCCCATCTTTAATATTGATTCCTATCTTCGATTTCTAAGCTTAAAAATTGTTTTAGTACTCCAGCTGATTTTGCTAATATTTTTAGCATTGTTTCTGTTCCTCCAAAATCGCCTGTAATCTTCGTTTGACTTTTTGATGTTATCATCGTTTTTTCACGCTTGTTGAAACGATCGTTGTTTCATTTCATTACATTTGTGTCAAAAATTTCTGGGTCGTAATATTAGGGTTTTGTCAGTGGAATAGATGATTGATATTTGCTTTATTACTCACTCTTTTTGTGCCTTTTGTTTTGATTTTGGGCCTTTTCAGTTTCTAGAGAAGTAGCTATTGATTTCAATTTTCGGTCAAGTAACCATTTATGTGGGTGATAGTATGATAATTGAGGGCCTGATGTTCCCATTAGTTGTTATTTAGAAGTAATTGCAATTAGGTTTTATGTACATTGAGTGGAATTTCTTGAACTCCTTGTTAAAGATACGGCGGTCTTGTTTACGCCGTGTAGGTTGTTTGTGTTTTGCTTGTGGTGTAGACATCGGATTTCCGTTTTCGAGTTGTTAAGATGAGATGTCGTGGGGACGTATGTATTGCTTACAATAATCTAGTATTATTGGGTTTATGCTGGGAAGATTGCTGTTCTAGTAATCTAGTTTACTTACCGTTTATGTCTATGTATGATAAACTGCTATAGTAGTCTGTGGTACCGTGGAGGCGTGGATGCTGTTTAGTGTGGATCTTATATGGTTAATTCTCTGAATATTGAGGTTTCGCTGAAATTGGGTTTCCTTCTATTGGAATTTCTGACATTAATACTCTCTTGAGGTATTGACATGAATATATCGAAAGGTTTGGTGGGATGACATGAAGAAGGAATGTATAATTTGTTTAATTGAGGAAATATGTCGTATTTTGACTGACCGACTGTGATTGTTCGTTAATCACCCGTTTCTCAAACATTTTAAGTGGCCTGTGTACGTTAATGTGTTTTGCATGATGTTTATTTTGTGGATTGTTCGTCCTTGGAAGGTGGCTGTGAAGTTACTTGGGTTTGACACAAATGTTAATCTCGTATTCAGAAAGAGTTGTTACTGTTGAGCCAGAACTATATAGGGTTTTGTTATTCACAAGGAGTCTAGGATGTATCAGGTGTTACTTGCACTCTTTCCCTGTAACAAGCTGTCCTAACAATTCCTGAAGTCTATTGTGGTTTTTAACTCTTTGTCAACTATCATAGTGCATTACGCTTTTTATACTTAGGCTACTGTTATGTTATGTGGCGCTTGTGGATGTTAATGTTTGCTTGATGCTCAATTGCTTTTGAAATTTTGTGGTGGTTGTTTGTAGAGCTTCAGTCAAGAAGATTTGACGAGTATTCACATACACAGACACAAAATTTAACTAATTTATAGCACTATTTAAGCATTTCTTGATATCTTTGCTGTCCAATGTGCATATTGATTCCTTTTTTTTTCCTGCACCATTATTATTATGAAGTTAAGCAATGGCATCTATGATGTTTCATTGGTATGATGGTTAAATAACTCTCATGTTGTCTACTTGCAGGTTTGTTCTTGAATTGTCTACTGTGATAACCATGGCAGGAAGGATTGCTGCAAGATATGTGTCTAGGAGGTTTTCAAGTGGTGGTAAGGTTCTGAGTGAGGAGGAAAAAGCTGCAGAGAATGTCTACATCAAGGTAAGTATTTTTTAAAGTTGCATGGATTAAGTGTTGTTCCTGATGGTTACTTTTAAGAGTCTTGGAAGTTGGGGAAAGTAGAAACTGCCGTTGATGTGTTTCCGTGCACTTATCTTGCTCTGATGTGCACATCGACTTTGTGCTCTGATTTCTGAATTTTCTACAAACATTCCCTTTCGTGTCATGTACAACTCATCCCATATTGAAGATATGATTGTCATGGTCTTTTACACAGAATTTGATTAGTATATTCTCTTAGTTTAACTGGAGTTGAATTTGTTCAAAATTGTTAAACTCATCATATGCTCCTAAACTTCCATCATCTCAGAATTTACTAATTTGTTGCAAATTTCAGACTAATGTTTGAGTTTCACCTCAAAACTTAAGTGGTACAGTCATGGAATTAATGGAGTAGGAACTTTGTGATTTGTACTAGTGAGGTTTATCTAAGTTCAAAGAGCTGTTGTTGTAAGTTGGATATGCTTGTCTATTCAATGAAATAAACTTCTTGAATGTTGTGCGGTATTGCAGCTGCTAGAAGTATGGTTACCTTCTCACTGTAATCTCTATGGATCCATCATCCATGTCTATGATAGCCCTATTTAAAACATAAAACATCTATTTGAGTTGAGCAATTGTGTAATTGATTTGTTATATTAAGGCTGCAGAAATTATTTGCTTTGACTTTGTCTTAGTTTTTTTTTGCCTTTCAAACAGCCGTGTTATGTTCTGATACATAATTGTTTGCCACTGCAGAAAATGGAGAAAGAGAAGTTGGAAAAGCTTGCACGTCAGGTGTGGAGATTGTACCCTTTCTCCGTTTTATATTTCCTTCTGATATGGCTAATATGGGTGTTCAGTCTCATTCCTTGGGAGTGAGACTGCATGGTTGGGGACAGTATATATTTCTTGTTCACTTTGTAACGTCTTCATTGCTCAAACCCTTCAAAGGTGAGACTGTGTGCCCTGTAATACTTCCTATAACGGGATAAGAAAATGAAAGAGGGTGTTCTTTATGTCTTAGATAAACGGGCTGCCTGGTATAGCAAGTTTACCTTATAAGTTATAACCTTTCTTTATTTTTCTATATATCATAACAGATCTCCTTTTGAGCACTCTGTTATATTCCCCTCTCTATGGCCCTGTTATGCTTGTTTGTCATTTTGATACCAGATACCTTGACGACTCTTCTATGTTTAAAAAACCCCTCAGGCCTCACCCCCTACTTTTGGTGATAAATTTTCAGCTCAAAACCGTTGCGAACTTGTTTCTTGTTCTTAACATTTTGTAGTCTATAATCGATGACAAATGTTGAATATTGAATCAGAAATGTTGTATAATCTATTTGCTATATTAAGTTGGTGATATTTTGGTTCAATATACAAAATTTATGATTCAATATTCAACGGTTGTCATTAGATATAAAATCAAGAAAATATTATGGATTAAACATTGTTCATATTGGTTATGAATCTGTCGACTTTTGATGTACTGAAGTCCTGTATGATTTGGATTCCCCTACTCTTAGTCAGACCAATGACTTTGCTCAACTTTAACCCACGACATTTGTCATTAGTCCTGTATTTTCAAGTCTCGCCTAATCTTGTGTATGATCTTCTAGTTTCTCGAGTCTCATCCTTAATAAATTGAAAGCTATCTCACACTTATTGTCCTCAGGGCCCTAAACCAACCGAGGGACAAGCAACTAGCTCAGGAGCTCCAGCAACTGAAGCTGTGAAGCCAAGTGGCCCTGACACATCAGCTCCCAAGACATCAACTGACAAGCACCGGAATTATGCCATTCTGGCGGGATTGATCACTGCTGTTGGTGCTGCAGGGTGGTACTGGAAATCTGGTTCAAAGAAGACTGAAGAAGTTCAGGACTGATTAGCTTCCTAAATGCTTTGGTTCCCTCTCTATTCTAGGGCGGTGCTTGGACATGTCTGATAAAGAATCAATGAGATTCTGTGATAAAACACTGACATTTTTTTTGTTAGACATTCCCTTATCCTCTAGTTTACTTGCACATGCACTGAAGAGCTCATGAGTCATGATATACTTACTACTAGTATTTTTTGCACGCTATGCGTGTGTGTCATATTAAAATTCTTTTTCTCAATTAGTTATTCATCAGTGCTACAAAAAATTTGATTCGAACAGATATTTATAACGATTCATAATTTTTTTTTTTAATATATATTTCTTAAATTAATGTTTTGTTGGTTTTTTAGTTATTTCGTCCATCATTATTCAAATATCTATTATATAAGTGAAGGAAATACAAAGCAGGCAAAACTTGTCTCAAATAAAGTGGAAGAATTTATTTATCAGATTCAATAGTTGAATATTAATAAAGTGGAAGAGTTTAAATTATATAATAGAGATTTACCCAATAATAATCAATATTTAAGTTTTAAAATATTATCATTATAATTATTAACACAAAATATCAAGTTTTTATTTTTTGTACGGATTGTTTCAATCAAGTTATATTGTCAATTTAATTTTTTATTAGAGTTTTTCACACATATTTAAGAAGAGAAAATCATTCTCCTTAATTTAATATTTAATTGAAATTTGAAATTCAATTCCATTATTAACTTGTTCAATATATATGGGAAGTAGGAAGAAGAAAAGACTATTTAATATATATATGGCAATTTAAATCATTAAGGGTATATTAGACTTTTTGTGAGGGGACACCATCTTCCTCCCCCTTCACTTATATAATAGAGATATACACTGTTGAATAGAAATAGGTTGATTCTCGAAGATCATCCCTTATTCGTTTAATGTGTTTGGCCTCGTGGGTTTCGTAAATCTACACTCAAGTGTTCCCATTTCATTGCGCTTCTTTTTGATGGAGAAGCTTGGCTCATTGTTACTTCACTAGTATGCATTGTGTGGATGATTTAACTGGGACATCGCACCCAGCTAACTTTAGCATCTTATGGGTTGGTGATGGTTTTTTTTTAATCTATGTCCTACAGTAAATGTTGCATTTTAACTTCAAGGTTTCATAGACTTTGACTCACTCTTTTTTAAAAAAAATACAGCAACATGACGACTTTAATATTGCAGAAATTAACCGTTAATTAATATATATATCACGTTCATTAGTGAATAATGAGATGATTTTAATAACCTTTTTACATAAAACATTTGTCTGTATTTTCTTAGTTAAAAAAATGGCGAAAATTTAGTGCGAAAGTCCCAGAGTTGTTTATTTTAAAAATAACAATGAAACAATATATTTTAAGGGTTGAGAATTTTCTTTCTTTTTTTTGAATGCAAATCATCACTCCAAGAATCGTGTACTCAATATTATGTGCAAGTTTAATTAGAAAACAAACATCAATTTTAACTATTGGAATAATTAATGAAAATGTTGTAACTAATTTCATAACTATGTATATGTCTTTTTCCATCTTAGTAGCTAATTTAAATACCAACTGCTAAGAATTATTAGTTGGCAGCTAACAACTATCGTAAGAATAATAACCACACTAGATTTGCCAAATAGACTCTTATTCCATACTCCATAGTATATCTAGATGTAGATGCCTAGATGGTTTTAATGTTCTATAATGGTTAGAAAATTTGAAACCCCCATTCCCCCCAATTTTCTTTTCAAGTTATAACATTTAGAGATACTTCATCTGTCAATTGTCATCAAATAATCATTATGTATACTATTTTGGTCAATCGTCAAATCATTGTCATAGATTTATTACATTTCAAAGAAAATTTACCCCATCCCACCTACTCAATCCAATGATAATATATGATTATAGGTTCCTCTACTAACTTTCCTTTCACTCATGCAATACGGAACTCTCCACTAAGGCTATGTTCTTTTAGACTGAATTAAACTTAATTTGTCCAAACCGAACCGAATCAACTTGATTTATTTGAATTCAACTGGAATAATTGAATTAAAATTATGAGAGAACCTAACTTAATTGAATTGAATTGAATATGTGTAAACCGTTTTAATCTGCGTTTCCATTAATTTAGTGATTAGTCCAAAACCCTCTCTTAAATATATTCTCCTTTTCTTTCTCCTTCCATTCTGCAGAAAGGAGGAGAGAGAAAACACAGCTCGCAAAAATGGAAGCAAGGAAGGTCACTGTTTCTGCTCTTCAGTTCGCTTGCTCCGATGACGTTTCTCTCAATCTTTCCGCCGCTGAAAGGTTCTTTCTTCTTCTTATTAATTATGATATTTTCTATTAAAGTTTGCTATATAATTCTTCATTTTCAGGTTTAATCTTTTGGTAATCGTTTATAATAAGAGATTGATTACTTCGATTACATTCCAGTGAATTTTGGATTAAATTCAGTCAAGCAAAATCAAAATCAGTCAGAAACTCACAATTTTGCTTATTTTAATCATTTGAGCTAAAATTTGGTTCAATTGAGTAATACTTTAGCTGAAATGTAAATATCTTGATTATGAATTCTGATAGAATTCTGATATTGTTACAAGGATTAGTGAGTAGTGACTATGATAGTAAGACGTGTTGCCTTTCGAGTTGATTTGTATGTGATGAAGTGTTTAGAAGTTAAACCCCCTGGTAACGCGAAGCTTTATTATGATATGGCAGTATTTGGGACTACAGGGGGATGTAGGGAGCTCTATTAATTTACGTCGAATTGCTCCACATGTAGTTCCTCGAACCACGTTTTCTAATCGAACTAGAGCCAATCCGAATTGATCTTTTAAGAGATCTGCTACAGAACGAATACATTTATTTTTCAAATGATTCATATCACCAAGTGTACCCATTCCGAATTTCATTCCAATATTTTCCGTATAGGTGAATAGGTGATTGTTTGCTGTTTGCTGATGGATATTTGCTGTCCAGACTTTAATTTTTCGGACTATTTTCGAATTGTTTATTGACATTTTCCTTGCATTCCATGATAAGTGACTTTTGTGCTATGCAATATGCACCATATGTTAAGAACTTGTTAGGTTTTGTATTGGTATTTGTGAGGGGTCATGTCTTACAAGCACTAAGGAAACAAATTCGACGAAGTATAATCAGAAAAGTATAATATTTGACATGCAAGATTTACATGGAAAACGCTCATTATGTGGGGGAAAAACCACGTACGAACTACGACGATAAGCAAACCAAATCGACAATGATGGAGAAAGACTACATCAAAGAATCCTCAAAGGAGCACAAAGGCACAAGGAGGATGAAATTGATGAAAAACTTTTAATATCTCTCTCGACAATGAAGTGGTAAAATTCATTGAAGCTCGAGGAGAATAGAAATGAGAAAGGTATGTGTTAGATGTGTGTCTCTAGGTTATAACAGGCCTGGGAAATTAATGTATGAAGTTCCCATAATCTAGCCCCTAATAAAATAGAGAAAACTGGATGAGAGTAATAAAAGTTTTGGGCTGCACATATAAGTTATAACATGGTCCAAATCAGAAGCTCTTGGACAGAGCAGAGAACATGAAGCATCAATCTCAACAAAAATTAAAATGGCTCATGATATATCATTAGTATATTGAGGTAACTAGTTACATTACATTGGTATTCTAAAGTGATTTAAACTTATAATTCATAAAGTTCCTTAACAGACAATATCGAATAGAGGGAGTAGTTATGCATATTGTCCCTTGTTTGCAGCCTCAATTGCAACATTGTAGAAGTAACATTGTTAAGCAAATGCTTAACTTGCCATATGTATATCTTGGTGTGACACTTTTATTGTTACATATCAGGAATATGCTTGTTATTTGCTTGCTGTTTCTTTTTCAAGAATAGAATAAAGTCGAATTGAAGATAAGGAGTAGCCTTGTAGATCACCATCCTTAAATTAGAATGCTTGATTTTGTTCTTTGATGTTAAAAATATTCCAGCCGTTCTAATAGATCTCACGTCATCTAGTAGGATGGATTGTCAAACAATGTAGAAGCCTTATTTTGTCTTTATAATCCTAACTGGGAAACAACCAGACTATGGTTTGGATATCTTTAGTCTCACATCGTTGAGGAAGCATGTCATTAAGCTATGAGCTTGTTCTTATCATAGGTTCGCTGACTTTGTTATGCTTAAAAATGGGGTTTATGTACAGATAAGTCTGCAATATAGTGTATATATATAAGAGTGGAGGAGGTTGGCTGGAAGTATGTTGAGAATTCATGACGAATTGAAGGCAAGGATACCATCCTGAAGTTTAAAACCTATATGCTAGAGCTAGAGCCAACCTTTAACCTTGTTGAAATGATTATTAATGGTTAACTGAAAGTAACGAACTAGAAATTGTATTAAGAAATGGAAGAAGAAGATGAAGGTGAGAGATAAGATAGAGATTTCGTATTGATTTTCAGTAACTTCCTACTCACAGTATTCTAACATCTTGAGTGGCTTTAAATCACTGTTAAGGTAATGCGTAATTGCATACACAATATTCCAATGCACTCCTCTCTCTCTCTCTCGTCTCTTTCCTTCTTTTTTACAATCACAAGTAATGCATTCCCTCCCCACCATTCTAACTGATTTGCCATGTCATACAACCCTAACAGAATTACAGAGAGTTGCCAGTAGTACCCTTCTTGCCACACTTGGAGTATGTGGCGTGTATGGGATGCTTAAATAGGTGCATAACACTAAAGAACTGATAATCTAACATGAGGGTTTCCTCAGTTCTTTATTTCATTGGAACATAGTAACTGAAGTTTGACTTCTATGGAAGATTATAGAAGAATGGTGATTGGATGAATAAAGCTTATGGATCCACAAATTCGATGGTTTTTGACTAATCATCCTGCACATAAGTGGGTGACAGCCACTAAACCCTCCCTGTTACTGTTAGTGACAGGGAGGGTTTAGTCTGTAAAACTTATGATACTTGCCTTATTGCAAAGTGCAAATTATCTGAGTGCCCCTGTTTAGTCACCATTAAATTTGTCGTTAAGTCCATTACTTTCCTCCTTACTTAATTTCCCCTCTCTTCTTGCAATCTTAGAAAATAGTGCGCAAATTGACAATTTGAGGTAACAAATTTATTGCACGATGGGGTACTTTCTTATCACAAAAGAATAAAAAGGGGAGAGGGTAAGAAGACAGAATGAAAAGAAAAGGAAGAAGAACAAACCTGATATATGGAGAATATTTGTTCATTTTTCATTCTTTTTTCAGGGGCGGGGGGTGGGTGGACCGGTGGAGTTATTGTGGCCTTCTGATGCAGACATCATGGAAGAACAGGGAAGAGTTTTGGAGTAAGTCTGGTTGGGAAATGAGACGTGAGATGGGGCAGTTGGTAGCATACCCACCTCCTGTTCCTGGAGTCTTACGATTGAGATCTGATGGGGTAGGGGGTGGGATGTAGAGGAGGGCATCAACTGGTTTGCACCTCAGCCCGACATAGGCAGCCCGACCTCAGGCTCAGCCTTCCATGTAAAATATAAAGAATCCTGGTTGGGTTAGCTCAATGTTGGTGAAGACTATAAAGCAATTATGGAGAGAAGGATACTACGAAATAAGGAAGGGTTAAAAAGAAACTAGCGGAAATGAGTCAAGAGTCATGAGGGGTTATTTATGTCCTTGTACAAGTAACTTAACCAAGAGAATAACTTCAATTGACAAAAAAATTATATTTAAGGTTTGCTTTTATCAACCGTTGATGTAATATAGAGCTAGAATGAGCGATTAAGCAGAAGATTGGAGGAACTAGGAAGTCAGCTATAAATGTTTGCAATTACTCTCGGTCAAAACCTGCATTACCTGAAAATCTAAACTGATTAGATCTTGACCCATGAATGGGTGAATCCCATTGAAAGACTAACTGCACCATATGATATTTCACTGGTTAATTAAGCAACTAATAAGTGATAAGCAAACATTTAGGGTGTGTTATTCTTACCTGAATACCCTGAAGTTTATGGATTTAATTGTAACAAACTTGTCTGAACTTAGACTTCGTTGTTTTCACTTGAACTTATCTAAGCTTATTTTAATTGTGGATTGAACTTGCGTATCCCTTATGTGAACTTATTGGAACTTATTTTTCTTGAAACTAATTTCTTTACGGTGAAGAGAGCGAAGCGTTAAGAGCCTTGACCAAAACTAGTCTGAAGTCTGAAATTAATCAATTATTAGCTATAATTAAATAATTGAACTTATAGCGCTTGATTTGAATATATTAGCTTTTATCTGAAACTTATTCGAACAACACTGGACTTATTAGTCATGAACTGAATTTGTTTTAAAGGTGAAACGAGTGGCACTATAAATAATGTAAAAGAGAGAAATTTATGTGCATATGTAGTAAATTGTTTTGAAACTTTAAATTCTCTATTATCATGTATCAATGCTCTCTTTGTGTTGATTGATTTCATTAACGGACGCAATACATGTATCCAACTTCCTTCCATCTATTTCACCCATGTGGTGTCTCCTAAGTCCTAATAAGTTCACATTGCAGACATAAGGGATTTGAGGGTCTGAGGTTGACAATTGCATGTGCCCATGCAGTTCCGCTTATGTATAGGGTTTTAGTAAGATAATTTGCTTGAGGTAGGTGACATCTGAGGCTGTGTAGTGATACCCTGCAATTTTTAGAAAGCGTGTTCCCCAGCCTTTGCTTTACTTGGCAATCAATAATTGAAAAAAATTGCTCATTTGATCCCTATTGCTCCATCCCCATTTTGTGGCTATCTTAAAGATAGTAATTCCTGATCTTATTCTTATTCTAGATTTCATCCATTATTGTTCATCTGTGATGCAGAATATGAATTTTAGTTCTATTTTGTCGGTTGATCTCCCTTCCCACTTCTGAGTCATTCAACTGTAATGGGAGATGTGAAAAAGTGCCATCATTTGTTTGAATAGTTCTTTGTGGTTTGTTTTTCTGTGTTTAACTCTTTCTATTGTTTCTGTTTTGCAGGCTAGTGAGAGCTGCTCATGAAAAGGGTGCAAACATTATTCTTATCCAGGTGCATAACTTTGAGCATGTGATGGTTCTTGAAGAAGTTTATTCGCATCTTGCGGTTCTGTGTGGATATTTAGTCGCTATTATGTAGATTTAAAAACTAATCTACTACTGTCTAGGGCTGTACTCCCCCACCCAAAGTTTATTTTTGTGAGGCACATCTCGTTCCATCCTTCAAATAAGTATGTGGTGTGCTATAAGCTTTGCTTTCATATTCCAGGAACTCTTTGAAGGGTACTACTTTTGTCAAGCCCAGAGGGAAGATTTCTTCCAGCGAGCCAAACCGTACAAGGGCCATCCAACCATTGTGAGGTGACGTCATTTTCCTTTAAAATTTTATAGAAAGTCACCATGTACATGAAACCAAAAAATTTTATCTTTCCTGTTGAGGCTTAGATATATCTTTACTTTTAGTGTCATGTTATTGGAGCGATTGGGGAGGCATAAAGTGTTTTTATGTTCATGGTGCAAATCGATCATAAAAGCAGTGTGTAAACTCATAAACTTTTGGGAGCATTTATAACTTTTTTTTAGAGAATACAGTGTTGTCATCTGGATAGTTAAAATTAGAAGGTGCAACCTGTGGTTATTGACAGGATGCAGAAACTAGCAAAAGAGCTAGGGGTAGTGATACCAGTTAGTTTCTTTGAAGAGGCAAATAATGCTCATTATAATTCGGTTGCGGTCATTGATACTGATGGAACTGATCTTGGACTTTATCGCAAGTCTCATATACCAGATGGGCCAGGTATTTGGGATCTGCATATTCTCTTTCCTTTCTTTTCCCCTTCCGTTTAATGCTACCTGTCAGGGTATTAGATGGTTTTCATGGTATGATGTTTTTTATGTGTTGTTTGATTTATCATCTCAATTTTTAGGACCTTTTCTCTTCCTTCAGGTTATGAGGAGAAATTTTATTTCAATCCTGGTGATACTGGCTTCAAGGTGGGTACCTGCTCTCATGTTGGGAGTTTATGAATGTTGGAAGTTTATGCCTAGTTTGGTGCTTACATGTTTGATATCTGAGATCACCAAATGCTGCCGTGGCAGATTCAGGAATTTAGAGATGGGGGTGTAAATATAAGCTCATGTACTCATTTATTTAGTTATGTGTGTATATTAATAATTGGGGACCCTAGAGTTTAGAAATTTCACCATTTAACACTGAATAGAGAATTTTAAGAATGATTGATACAAGTCCTTTTTCTATGTAAAGTCAAATGAGTGAAAAGGAAAAAAAATATTGTTCAAAAGAAATTGATTTAGAGTATATAAAAGGGAGGATAATTAGAGGTGGTAGAAAGAGTAAATACTAATATGCTTTTTTAGCAATTTGGTTCCAGGACCTTACACATGCACTAAAGATAAATTTTCCGCCATCATTTCTGAGTTAGTTTTGTAATAACTTCTACTTCCTCCGTTTTTTTACTTGCAACATTTCCCACTTTCGGCATTTCTCTATTACTTGCAACGTTTTCATTTTTGGCAATATGTTTTCTCTTTCTCTCTCCTAGCACATGGGGTTCTCTTTTTATCTTTCTCTATCTCTATTCTCTCCTTGGTCCTTGTGCAAACCCAAACGTTGCAAGTAAAAAAAAAAGTGGAGGAAGTATTTCGTTAAGGGGGGAGGAAAGAGCAAATTCTTTTTGGCAGTTCTAAACCGGGAACCTCACTTTTACCTAGATGATCAATCTGTCGCCTGTCTTACCATCCAGACAACTATTGACTTCTGCAGAGTTTTTTTAAACTATTTTTTAGAGTGATCCCAGAATTCTGAGGGTGCAGCTGTATCCCCATGTATTAACATTAAGGTCAGCTATGATCTAAGTTCCATCTTTTGGCTTGGCTCTCGAAGGATGTGTTTGTGAGTTTGATATGCCATATGCAATTTGAATTACAGTGTTGTGTTATTGTTGTTTTCTGACTGTTAGGAAAGAAAAAGTTCTTAAGTTCATGCTTGATCACTAGCAGAAGGTCAAATGATGAAAATGTCAAGTAAGAGTGACATTGAAGTTTTCTTGTTTAAAATACATGTTGCATCTGTTTGAGCGTTTTTGGCTTTTTTTTATCTTCTTATCATGCTTATCATCCACAGTGACACTTATGAACTTCCTTTTGTAAATTTGGGCTGCAGGTGTTTCAAACTAAATTTGCCAAAATTGGAGTTGGTAAGTCAATTTTCTCAGCATATGTATTTTTCTCAAATTTTAGTTGGGCATATGCATATAGCCTTCTGATTCCGTACGTCTTGAATTTTGATTGTGGAATGCATGGTTTCAGAATGGCAAGTGGTTCCTTTGCAGCCTTCCACTAATTCTCTGTATTGGTGTTTGTAGGAATTTGCTGGGATCAGTGGTTCCCAGAGGCGGCCCGAGCCATGGTACTTCAAGGTGCAGAGATATTGTTCTACCCTACAGCAATCGGTTCTGAACCCCAAGATGATGGACTTGATTCTCGTGATCATTGGAAGCGAGTGATGCAGGGACATGCTGGCGCTAATTTGGTACACCAGCTTATGTGATTTAGTTCCGAATTTCGAGTTTTTTTAATCCCAAGTTATTGTGATCTCCTGTTCTTTTGTGATGCTCTCATACTTCTCCTGTCTCCTGACCTCTCGGTATCTTGCTTTAGTAACTGTTATCATGTTCTAGTTTTTCTGTAGTCCGTTAAGGGTTATAAAAAAATAGGAAGTGGTTTTTAATCCTTTTTCATTGATGTTTTTCTAGTTATTGAGTCCTGTTTTACTGAGTTGGTGAACAAGTAAATTGATTGCATGTGTAATTGTGTATAGATTAGGACATTTAGGTCATAGATATTTCTTTGTGAGACAATGCTGAGGTTGCTTTCACTCCAGCATTGATAAGAATTGGTATACGTAATTGATGACTCCAGGTACCATTAGTGGCTTCTAATCGCATTGGAAAAGAAACAATTGAGACCGAGCATGGTAAAAGTGAGATCACCTTTTATGGGAACTCCTTCATAGCAGGTATTCAATCATTTGTGAAACCTCCTTTCACTATTATTTAATTATATGTTTTGGGCTATTTCTAATTAACTTCTTGAACATGATTTCTTCTTTGATAGGTCCCACTGGAGAGATTGTTGCTGTTGCTGATGACAAAGAGGAAGCAGTTCTTGTTGCTCAATTTGACTTGGAGAAACTGAAGTACAAGAGATGTAGCTGGGGAGTATTTCGGGATCGTCGTCCAGAGTTATACAAGGTGCTCCTAACATTGGATGGTGGCAATACCCATTCTTGAATTTCCTTTTCTTTAAATGAATAAATTAGTGAGACCCCATTTACAATAGGCGGTTAATCTTTAACAAATTTCTAAATGTTTCACAAGTGACATCATGTGATAAACATAGAGTTGATCCTTTCAGGGGTTTCTTGAACTTAGATATGATCATCGGCTGAGCAATCTTCACAGTCAAAGATTCGTTTTCGTTGTGTGTTCTTACTATTCCATTCATATTCTATGTATCTCACACCTGTTCTGTTCTTAACTTCTTATCCACGCCAGTGTTTTCTTATATTTTCCTATTTGGCCCAGATATCTTGGAGTGAGTCCCAGTGGATATAGTTTACAATGGCTTGAGTTCTGCTGTGACCGACAGAATTTAGATTTCTCAGTTATTCAGATATACAATTTCCGATATGATATAATATCACTACATTTTTTTTTACTTTCTAATTGGTTACATAATAACATTATTGCTGAGCATGTCAAGATCTGATCTGAGCACTTAGAAATGCGGGAAAGGGGTAGTAGTTGCACCTTTTTCATACAACTAGGTAATACCCAAGCCATGTTCGATTTTTTCTAATTACCGTGTATGAAAATGTTGTGGAATTAGTAAATTAGAATTTTAATTTTCATTGTGGTTATTAAATAATACATATTAATTGACTAATTTGTAATTTCATAGCAAACATGTAATTGATGTCTTATTAGACCCCTAGAGAGAGTTCTAAGACAATCTTTTATTATATCTTTAATATGTTTAGGAGGGAAAACGTGTTTTAGTAGTTTTTGTTTTAGTATATAGTGTAACTTCATCATGGGTTCAAATCGTTTCATGATAAATTTGTATGACATTGAAATTCATCCCCGACAAAGTAAGGAAGCATAAGGGCATGTACAATGGGGCTTTCCAACTAGCTCTCCAAGGAGCGGAAAAAATGGAGAGCTAGTTCTACCCCAACAATGGGACTCTTGGAGAGTTCTTTATGGTCTCTCCATGGAGATCCCTTGAAAATAGATGAAGAGCCTTCACTTTTTTTATGAGCATGACATGTGTCCTTATTCTTTTGCCATGGGACCACATAGAGTATGGAGACTGGAGAGTTTGTTGGAGAGCCAAATACCATTGTTCATATTTTCTTAACATGGATCTTGAAAGAGATAGAATAAAGGAGAGAGAGTGGAGAGACCATTGGAGATGCATTTACCATTGCACATGCTTTAAGATCGAAGTCATCAAACAGTCATCCTGGTCTTGGTCTTATACAAGACTTTGCGGCCATTGAATATATCATCATATTACTGTATGTATGATTTACAATTTTCCTCTTCTATAGCTAAATATCAATATACACAAATTTCATTCTTGCAATATTTGGGAGCCTTTGTATCTCCTAGTGCATAAAAGGAGAATATTAGTATTATTTTCCAATTTAAATTATTTATTTTCGCCGTGAGGATATATTGTTACGTTTCCAACCCCTCGTAATCAAGAATAAGAAATCTTTCTTTCCTTCAGCAGCTCCTCGTTTGCGAACTCATCTGATCTTGATAGAATTCTCCCCTGGAAAGCCATCACTCAAGGAGAGGCTTAGGTTTGTGAACCATCTATCGGTCTCTCTCAAGCAATTATTCTCAAAGTAAGGTGATCAGTCTGCGCCTTCTTAGGGCAAACAGTTGTGTCTCTGTCACACTCTCTCTATCAGTGAATTAAGTAGAGGCATCCTGGGAAGCTCTTGCTGTAGATTAGACAGTATCTATGCATTACCCTCATTTTCTCCGTGCTGCTACTAATATTTCCATTATCCTGGACCCGACCCCTGTACGAAAGATGTGATATGCTTTCTACCCAAAATATTTCTCTTTTGCAGAATTTTTTTTTGGGTGGGGGGGTTCAAAGTTCAATCTATATCTCAAAGCATCTCATTGATGTAACTTTAAATTTTTCTTTACAAAGAATCAAAACGTGATATTGGTGGTTTATCTGTGCTCCTTTCTTAAGGTGCCAACTGATGTCATTCTTTTCTTTTGTTTGCTAATCACTGCTAAATAACTTTGTGGTAGTCATTTGGCCCCCAATTCCACTTACTTTAAGCATACATATTTTGCTTTTGCTGTAATCAACTCTTACCTCTTCTGAGTTCTGACTTTTGGCTTGTGTCTGGTCAACCGAAAAAAAAAGTGATGCTTTTACTGTTTGATGATTATTTAGTCATTTGAATGTTTTTGGACCTCAACTTTATGCTCATATTTGTTCTTCTCTAGCTTGAAGGATTATGTTGTGTTGGAGGTATAGAATTCATAGGTAGAGAATATAGAATCAGATTTTTCTTATCTAATGTCATGTAGTAACTTATCCTGATATAAGAAAAGTGGTTTTTACTTTTCCAATTGATGTTCTCCACCGTACATTGTTCGTCAAATTGTACCGTTTTCATGCTATCTATTAGGCAAGTAGCTGGTCCCACACAAATTGACTTGTGAAATTAGTTTATGGTAATGCTAGTCATATCCAATTGTCTGAAGCTGGAATCTGAATCCTAATTATTCAAGCAGATCTCAATGGAGTTGTCTAAGATCCTTGTTTGTCCTCCTATCACTGAGTTTGATTGATCCACTATTTAATGGGGATTCAAAGTGGTTTCAAGTAGACATTTTTGTGATGTCAAATACTCCCTCCGCTCCAAATTAGTTTGATCGTCAATCAAGGTACAAAGTCGTAAGAGATGAGTTGTTTTTGCAATATCTATATATTTATTTCAAAAAATTAGATGTAATACAATATAATGAGGGTATTTATATAGTTATTTTAGTGAGAATGTAGATGTAGAATGAAATAGAGGTTCCAAAAAAATTCCCAAAAATCAGGAAAAAATTAGTGGGGTCATAGTAATAGATATTTTTAAAACTATTATTGAGACAGAGAGTATTTTTGACATTTTCTTTCAACTTTTCTCTTGTTTTTTCTATTTTGTGCCTTAACTTAGCTATTTTTCTTTGTTCGGGAAAAACTTAGTATCAAGATTCAAGTGGGTGGATTTCCCACCTCTAGCATACTTTTTTTTTTGAGGGGCCACCTCTAGCATACTTTGATAGGTGGGATCCAACTTCGCAACAATAATTATTTTTTAATAGTCTATTACATTTAGAAGTGGGGTAATCTATCTAGTGGATAAATGTAGTTGTTCTTTTTTAAAAGAAAATGAGCATGCGCTTGCTCACCTCGAGGGCGAAGTAGGTCCACCCCTGTCAATCACCTGTGAATTCTGATTGAAGATGCAGGATGTATATGTGTCTCTGAATGACGTACTGTCAGTTGTCTGGTAAGATATTATACACATCGTCCTGTGATGAACTTTCCACTGTCACATTGGGGTATTATAGATATTCGTCAGCATATATGTCATGGATTCTATTCATGTCACTTGGATATGAATTATATCAGTTTGGTAGAGACACAGTCATTTAGTCATTCAGTGAATTGTTTTGTTCTGTAAGAAAGGTGTAGAGAACAGCTTTTTGCAACATGATTAGTTAAATCTTTTCACATATGATTTGAAACTAGGAAAAAAACTGTACAAATAAATTAGAAAATGCAAAGAAATTGGGAAATATACATATATATTTTTTTCTTTTGGTTTAGGAATTTCTTTGGCACCTGTACATGGATTACTACTTGTATTGTTTAAAAGGATGCACAAGGTTTTAATGACAAATCAGCAAACTGGGTTTAATTACTAGCTTGTTCCTGATGTATAGATTCAGACTTTCTTGCAAAAAATTACGATGAATTCAACCTCAGTTGAAGCCTGATTCTGAGTTTGTATAAGTGTTGTTAGTCAAACTCCAATATAACCTAATGTACCTGCATTGATAACTTCATCTGTTAGTTCTTTTCCTTTGTTGTTTGATGTCTGACTAGTTCCAATTAAATGAGAGGAACATTGGCTTTTCTTCCCTGGCTTCTTTGTTACAATCTGTATCATACTCCCGGGTGTACATGTAGATTGTAGACACCCAAGTCTATTTTTTGCTTCATTTGCTCATTTCGCTTCATTTGGACTCTCACTACGCTTCATTTGGAGGTCCCAAATGAACAAATGAAGAAAAAATAGCATGGGTGTCTATACACCCAAGTGTATGATGAATGAACTCCTTTTTTGTGCATTTGACATGTATGTGGTATATATGTTAAACACTTTCAAGTTGGTTTTTTTAGTCATATCTTAAAATTAGGGGCCATTTTGGCCTGACTTTTAACATTGAATTGCATTACCTCTGTTTTAATGCTCAGTTTTAAACTTTTGGCTAGTGTACTGTTTTGTTCAAACTTAAACTGGGGATCTAGAATAGGTATAATAAGAACTAGAGTACAAAAGCTACTGTATGAGGATCTATTATTCTTGCATTCATCCTCTTGTTTTGCAAAATTCTGGGAACACAAATTTCAGAACCCTAATAACTGATTTGGCAGGCTACAAATCTTTACTCCTTCCTGACATCCTTAACTTTTAGCCTCATCTTCCTCCTTAAACTCAACTCCTCTCTCTTCCTCCTCTTCTATGCTTTCAACACCACCCAATTTTCCTTCTCCACCCTCTCCATTATCATCATCTTCAACATCATCATCATCATCATCGTCATCTTCAACAGCATTTTCATCATTATCATTATCTTCAACAACATTGTTGTCATCATCATCTTCTTCCTCGTTTGGTTGAACAAAGGTTAAACGGAGCCGCCCGTCTTCCCTACTAGCTTGAAGACACTCATGTGTCGGTGTCCTAACCTCCTTCAACACAAATCTTCCATTTTTCCTGTAAGACTCAAAGGAAACAGACGGTTTTCCTGTCTGTCCTATGTAAGGTATTGGTGGAGGGAACATTGTCCTTCCATTGAGTCTTATCTTCCTGCAGTAAGAGTCATCTGAATGTCTTCTGACATGCAGTTTCTCCCCCAAATTATGGTGACTATTCTTGTTACTACAACCATTGTTCTGAGCCTCCATCTTCAAATCCTCCGTATCGTCCAAGCTCTCAGAACCTAAGCCTTCAGTGCACAACTGCAGGCTGTCAGAGTTCAGAGACGAGAAACTTTCACTCTTACAATGGTATGGTTGCAAGTACCCATCACTTGTCTTCTCATCTTGTTTATTCTCATTGTCAGACCATTGTGAAACTGAGTTAATAATAGGAAATGATGCTGATGATGATGATGATGATGATGACGACGATGGTACAAAGAATGACGATGATGATGGTGGTGGGAAAAAAGATGATGGTGATGTGGTTTGGTTAGGATGAGTTTCTTTGAAATGGAGTTCGCCAAAGATCTCAGTAAAAGAGTGATCAAGGGGTGGCTTAAGAGTTCTTATATGTTTCCACGACGATAGCGAATCTATCAAGGAAGATGAGGTAGAGGAGTTGTTTTCTGTTATTGTGTTCTCAAAGATGTGTCTTAGGCTTCCACAGGCTGCCATTGCTATATTTTCTTGGGACTCTTTTTGTTTTTATGCCTTCAATATGAAACCTGGATAAAAGTCAAAAAGATTATGCGGTGTAGAGAAGAGAAAACAGAGTTAAAGAGAGTTTAGGGTGTTAAAGAAGGGAAGTAGAGAAGATCACGGGATTGATGTGAAAACGGGGTTGATCTGTTCAAAGATATAACAGGCCGGTGAGTTTCTTCTTATATTTATGGTATTTTTTTTTTTTGGGATAAGAAAAATCAGATCTTTTCTTTTTTGGGGTTGGAGAAATCAGAAATAATTGATTTGTGAGGTAGACCTCCTTTTTTCTTGTAAACCCTACAAAAAAATATTTTTTATTAAGTAATAAATTCTATTTTCTTAAAGCACCAATAAAGAAAATCAATAAAAAATCTATTTTTTTATGGAGTGAAAAAGAAAATCAATCTTTTTTCTTGACAAATAGTTTGGATGTTTTTTTTTTCTTTTTGGCAACGGCTAAAAAGACAAGACAACAAACAAAGCTTAACCCATGAATTCGGACGACTGACAACTCATCATTGGATGGGGTTGTTATATTTGCATATTTCAATTATTTCTAATAATTAGGGCCGCTTTTTTCAGAATAATATTAAAAATAAAGACCGCGTTTTTTGCATTATTTAGTGTTTGTTGGATGTTTAGCTTATTTGAGAGAGGATATTTGTGAAAGGGGTGTGCTGAGTATTATTGTGTTGGGAGAGGTGGAAGAGAGTGGTGGAGTTGTTCTGTGAGTGCATCTAATAAACTTATCTACCCCTTAGGTAGTTGCATGGGCTCACTATTTGTAGGTGAAGTTAAGTAGCAAATGGGAAATAAAGTGATGGGAATAAAGAGAAAGAGTGGAAGGTTCCTTTTTTTCTTTCCAATTAATTTCAGCCATTTGTTTCCACCTCTTTGATAGTGAGTGTGCATAGCAAATTGATGTGGGTTTGCTGTTTGCATGATACGAGTACCCTTGTATTATTCATGGCCAGATTCTCTTGATTTTCTTTGAATTATGAGATTTTCTTTTGGTACATAGTGGGCCCACAGGGCTTATATCTTAGGAGAGTAACTATGGGGGTGAAAATTCCAGAAAGGGTGACATTCCTTGAGCCTAGGCTTGGGTGTGGAATGTAAATTCTGCTAGTATTTTGCTGAAAATTACTCTTGCTTAGGCTTGGCCGAGCAAGGCACGGTACGTTCGTGTCGTGCCGGATCAGCCAAACTCAAAACTAAGGCCCAGATACGACATGGTCCACTGTGTTGTGTCTAGGCATAGAACCGTGGTGTTCTTTTGTTGTGCCTTTTCGATCTCATGTTTTATTGTACTTTTCCATCCAAAAATTGTGGTTTGTGTACAACTCATAACCCAGCACACACAATACTGTGCTTGCCCCTCTTCCAATGATGAAACTTGTCTTTTAGGTTGGGGAGAAAGTCATTCCCATAAGAGGAGGATAACCAGTGGTTACTCTTATAGGTGGGCATGAGGAGAGAGGATGTCAAAATAATAACATTATTTTATTAAGAGAGAAAAAACCATCCCATCAAAATCATTGCGCAATTTGTATAGAAGAATCAAAGAGATAGAGAGGCAAAGCATTGGAAACCGATAAGTGGATAAAAGAAGGGGACAAGGTTGTCCTCTAACTGCACGCCTGCACGCCTGTTCCAACAATTAATCATACCTGATTGTAGATGATCAAATGGTGATAAATGTTGCAGATTTATATGTGGGATATCGTAAATAGTAGGAGAGTAAATGTGCTGACTACAAACTGATGACAAGCCATTGGGAGCAAGAAAACATTGGTTTTTACATTAGTTGGGTATGAGTGAAAGCAAGAGACAAAAAGAATAAAATAATCGATAACCAGGAAAATTAGTCTAATCGTTGTGTACTTGTGTATACTATTAAAAAATCGAACTTGAACTTCCAATTTCCATTTCTTAGCATTTTTTTCTCTACTTTGATTGTAAATTTTTGGTCAATGTGAGGATATTCCCAGCGAATTCCTAACAAGAGTTCCTTATTGGAGAGGATATGACTGACTACTCTACCATCTTTCTTGTCAATTTGCCAACCAGAGATAAAGAAAAGTAGTGACGCAATTAAAAGTGTCATCTTATATCATTTGCCTAATTATTGGCCAAGTAATTCCAAATTTTACTTTCGCATAGCCACTGATTATGCCATAACGTGTTATATATGATGTGCAAATAACTATGATTATACAATTAAAACCCTAGCCTTCTCTCTTCTTGTTATTTTATGAAAAGTTTTCAGGCGTTGTCGTCAGTTCAATATGACAAGCTTGACTAGTATTGGTTAATGTATGTGCTTAATATATTTTGTGAGGTTAGAAGCGAGTTAAGCTCAAGCTTAACTCGAAAATTTGTGAGTTCATAAACATAAAGACTGACTGACAGTTTGAAGAAGGAAACAGATGGATGCAAGTTAAATTTTTCTCACTTTATAGCAATATACTTAGCTAATTAAATCAATTTTAAACCTCAAGATATGTGTTTAGATCACATAAAATATATCATTGATAGAATTTTATTAATCGAAAGTTAACGGGTAGGATTTCGTCTTGATAATGTGAAGACATAAAAAAAAACAAGTACAATGTTAATTTTCAACAAATATAGTAACACCGCGAAGAAAAATCTTAAATGAGTTATTATCTTGGTATTACCCAATGTATACTTTTTGAGCTACAGTAGCATTTACTATTAATCCAGTTGTGCTGTATTAACTTCTTTTTTTTCTATTTTTGCTGCAACATGAACATCCATTATGGCATTACATATCTCAACTTTTTCTCAAAACTTGTTATCTCACTCAACTCTTCGTCCACACTCATCATACCAAAGATTTAGAGTAGCTTTTTCTTATTTGAGGGGAAGATCTAGAGACTTCCTTAGGCCAAGATGGCTTAGCTTTCTTTCTGTTCAGAAAATAAAGATTGTACAGTTGGGGAGAATAATTCCCTTTTTCTACAAATGTACAAGTGCTCTTTAAAAATTATAAATAATAAAAAGTTAGTTTTAAATAATACAAAGTATTTACAAAATCCCTCAAAAAAAATGCATTTACAGAAGTAATTCTTCACACTGCTAAAGTGTAAGAAAGGCAGAGTGTTAGAGAGGAAAAGAGAACTCACTACTTGCAGATTAATACTACAAACTGCCATTTTTCCATTTTTTTGGTTTATAGGGTGGAAGATAGTTTTTCCAAAGATGGAAAATTGTTTTTGTAAAAAATGAAAAACATAAATAGAATGCCCATATAAACCTTTCTATTCCTTACCTTCCTCTTGGTTTTTTCGCATCAATCCTCTTTTAACACTTTTGTTTTTCCTTTCTTCTCTAACTTTTCTTGTGAGCAACCCAATAAAGGGAAACAAGTTAACGATTTTGTTTATCTTTGGAAGATATTCTTTCATGGAACATCATTTTCCATTGAAACTTTTTTCCGCCAAACCAAACATACCCCTAAAGAATCACAATTTTCCGAAGATTAACAGTGACTAGCACTAGTCTACGGGAGCCACAGAATCCTGTTAGCTATCCGTGCTATGTCACATAAGAGCATCAAGCTAGAGCACCCAGGAAGAAACTGGGGCAAAAAGAGATGGAAAGAAAAAAGGAAAAAAAAATGAAAGCAAGTGAGAGTGATCTCAATTTCAATCTTCTCCATAACATACATGTGTAGTGAGCATACCACTTTGAATCAATGGGCAAAAACTACACATATGGTCTAAGCACAGTTGCTTTTACCGCCATGCTTCGATACGCTCTATCCTTGAACTTACACAGCTAAGGTTGCTCTTGCCCATAGTCTTCGGCTTCTCTGTGGGTCCCACAGGAGGCCGCCTGTTTAATTGCACAGAATCTTTCCTGACAATGGAAATACTCGATTGAAACACGGGTCCTGAATGGATCTTTAGACTGGCTTGAAACCCCTTAAAAGATTGCCAGTGAAATGGAGAATCATCAGATTCATCTCCATCCTCGGACTGTTTAGCATCATGGGGGCTATCAAAAGCAGGTTCATCATCGGATGAGTAGTGCTCGACTTCTGATCCATCAGTTTCTTCAGCGAGATAATCTCCCAGACAAAGCTGTGATGGGCTTTGATGGCCGCTCTCATCAGAGGGTCCCGAAGAGGAAGCAAAAGCAGGGTCTATCCTTGCGTCTTCTCTGTCTCGCAGTCTTTTTGTGATTAGAGTTTTGAGGAAGTTCATCACTTGAACAGCATACATCAATGCAGTTAAAGGATCTGCCATCTACAGTAGAAAACAATTCATGACTAACAGCCTAAAGAAAGCCATTTCTCTTACAAGCATTGTTGTAACAAGTAACAACCACTAAGAAGGCATAATATATTCCATATAAGCCTATCGAAATTCAAACCCTCAAAAAGAAAAACCCCTCTCATACAAAGTTCATAGAAAGATATAAGATTCAAGAATGGTGACAAAAATCAACGTTTCTGACAGAATTACCATCATATTAAGAAATCTTGCTACTACTATTTGAAGTCAATGAGACAGGTAGGGATTGAATTACCTGTGTCATATTTGGAGCAAACACCATAGCAATGTTGTGAGCATTCATCTTATTGTAGAGTTCTTCTTGAACAACATCAGTCATCAGGTTGATGGCCCAATCAAGCAGAGCACTCTCTGTTGGAGGGAGCAAGCTCACAAGCTCGATACAATCTTCTTCAGACTGACACTGCATCACGTCCTCAGGTGCTAAAGGATCCAGAACTCCGGTCGGGAGTTCTCTAAACCAAGCCTAGAGAGCATGAAAAAATGAAGTGAGCTTAACAAATTGACTGAAAGGAGGCAGTTCACAATACTTACTGATTTCTGTTTTGAAAGACTGAGATAATGATTGTTACAGCTATCTTTGAAGAAATAAAAATTTCAGCTTACAATTATTACGATACAAGTTGAGATGTAACATACTCCCTCCAGTTTTTATTAGTTTACCTACTTCTTTGGGCACAAAGTTTTAGGAGAAATAGGTATGTGGGTCATAAAAGGAAAGATAAAGTATTAATTTATTGGCATATTGTATTGAAGTTAATGTTGTGGACCAAAAAAGAAAAAAAAGAAGTGGGTAAACTAATAAGGGATAACCAAAAAGGAAAGTGGATAAACTAATAAAAACCAAAGGGAGTAAATCAGTATCAGCACCATTGTCCATTGCAATTACCATGAAGTAGATCTTTCTGTGGAATATGGTCACCAATAATAGTGATTCAAACTAAAAAAACAGGTTACTAAAATCTTGTTTAAGAGTCCGAAAAAGTGTGTACATGCTGCACAAAGGTTAATTATGCCCAAGAAAGGAACTAAACCACATTGCAGATGCCACTGAGCTGATTTTATGAAGCAAATCTAGTAAATGACTACAAGTACTATATGACTTTCGCATTTCATGTAATTTAAAACAGTTCTCTACAAAGATGTGCATTCAAACAAAAACAAGATCACTTGTCAATGTATAGCAAATTTATACCTTGATAAGACCAGCCAGACAATGAATATCTATGTCATCTGGTATAATACCCCCATTTAATTGGTCTCTAACAAACTCCTCCTGATTGTTGTCTCCAGTAATTCTAAAAATTCCTTCCTCCTGCAAACAAATATTTATAACTTCAATAGCACAATTGCTAGAGCATACACATGAAAAGCACATTTGAAAGGAGAGGAACATCCAGCGACGGATAATCTCCAACCAACACAAAATGGGGGTGAATCCAATGACATCATCAAGGACAATAAAGGATGATAAAGAATACAGAGAAGATGCAAGAGATAGCATGTACCTGCAAGCCTCCTTGAGCATAGAGACACCTTTGCATCAATATAAGTATCGTTGGCACACAGTTGCCTCTAGAGTCATATGAGAGTTGCATGGATTCCGTGGAAACACCAAAGACTGATGTACTGCATATGCAAATGAGTCAAGGATAAGAGAAAGCAAAACAACAATGCAAAGTACAAGGAGCCATATCATAAAGGTAGGAGGACTATATACTATGTTCACTAAGGAAAAGACCAAAAATTTCATCCTGATGATTGACATAGAGGATCTTCAGTCAACCATACTACTTTTTGCCCCAAACTCCTACATGGCACGTTTCGCTACATCCCTACCTCACACTCAATCTACTCATCCAGCAGCCTATGATGATTGATGACATGCATAAATCACCTCAGCACCTTCTCATTCAGCTACATCAGCTGAGCCTATTTCTTGTACCACATCTTCTGCTCCTCTTAGAAGATCAAGCAGAACCCACATATCTTCATAGTGGCTTAATGACAATGGCACTCTTACATCTCCCTCTATAGCTAATCTAGCTTTCCAAAGAATTCAACGTGAGTTCATATGCTTCCACACCAGATTGACTCCACCATAGCTGATCCTCTACACTTTAAAGTTTAAACATTCTAACAAACATCATCACAGGGAGCAAGCTATAAATATAAAGTTAAAAACTCTTGAGCAAAGCAATACTCGGGAGGTGACCACCTTACCACCCGGAAAAAAAAACCCATTGGTGTAAGTGGTTGCAGAAAACCATGTAGTGAAGCAGCGAACTACCAATTAAATTGGGCCATTCAGAGATCTTAATTTTGCAAACAAAAAATTGGTGAAGATTGCAGTGAGTTTGCCCCTGTACCTAAAATGACTACAGTCGAGCTTTACAACTCACTAGCTATGGCAGCAATCTAAAACCATAACTTCTTGTTAAACTTATTTGCCTCACCATAACCAGAATTGATATAGCCTTATTGATCCATAAACTCACAATTGTTCATATATTGAAGCTAAGAGGCTTCTTCGGCACTTCGACCTTCAACTCAGGGTACAGTTTTAGCCTCATTTGCATACTATGATAGTGACTAGGAGAGCTTCCTTATGACCAAGAAGTTAACATCTGGTTTCTGCATTTGTTGGGAAAGCACAGGTCTAATGCTGAATTAGTATAAGCCATAGGTCTAATCATTTGTTAAGACACTTGCGATAGCCAAACAACTTTAGCAATGGCAGCAAATCTGGTTTTACACCCCTGAGAGAAACGAGAATGTAGAAGTGGATTGTCACTTTGCCAAAGACATAATTGAATCTGGCTTCATTCACACCTCCACTGCAAGTTGAAGATGTTTCCACCAGAGATGTCTAAAAGTTGTGCAAAAGTGAGCTATAGCACAAGGCCCCTCATCTTAGAGGGCACAAAAATCTGAAGTTCATTGTTTGTTTTAGTCACATTGTTCTAAACACTTAATATATCAATCTTAATATGATAACTTTATTAGGGCTCATTTTATTTTATTTAGCACAAGGTCCCCAATATATTTGAAGCGGCCCTGGTTTTCACCAAGATCTTGTCTGTTACGCAGCACCACTGAAGGACAAGAAGAGTAGAATTTCGATTCTCTTTTAAGTTAGTTAAAGATGCCATTATTGAGAGAGTTAAGGTAGAAAGTTTGTCAGTATTGGTAGAACAAATTACAAGTATATCAGTATTGAGAGGATAAAGGTAGAAAGTTTATTATGCTCTTGTTAGATATATATGCATGCATTGGGAAACTTATTCTACATTCTTTCTCTATCTGTCTCTAGCTAAAAATTCTCTGCATTTATTCAAGGTGATAGACTCTTTAATGTCAAAAGCTCTTGAATTGATCCTCTAGAGAGGACTACATGGCATTTTGTACAAAACAAACTTAATCAACAAAGTCAAAATTACTAAAAGCCATCAATTCCGTTTCTTGTCAATCGAATTTTGTGGCAATCTCGATGTTCATTGTCAATTGGTGATCAAGAACAAGCTTTAAAATTCTCAATTAACTCTTACTGCATTGCTCACACGACATTCTTTCAATCACCCAAAGACAAACATTACCATGTGACACACAAACAAACAGGCAGCAGAACACTTGGAATCAGATCGAGTTGTTGAAGATGTTTTCACTAAGATCTTGTCTGTTACGCAGCACCACTAAAGGACAAGAAGGTTAAAATATGGATTCTCTTTCAATTTAGTCAGAGAATAAAGGTTTAAATTTGTCAGTATTGGGAGAATAAAGGTAGAAAGTTTGTTATGCTCTTATTGGATATATAGGAATGTATTCACTTCTTCCTCTATCTGAAAATCTAGCTCAAAATTCTCTGCATTTATTCTAGGTGGTACAATCTTTAACATCAAAGGCTCTTCAACATTGCCATTGATCCTCTAGAGATGACTATATGGGATTTTGTACAAAACAAATAGAATCAACAAAGTCAACATTACTAGAAGGCCAATCCATCAATTCTGTTTCTTGTCAATCAAATTTAGCGGCAATGTAGATGTTCAGAGTCAGTTGGTGAGGAACACGCTTCCAAATTCACAATCAAGTCTCTGTACCTTGCTCAGACAACATTCTTTTGATCACGCAAAGACAAGCATGACCGTGTGACATTCCAGACAAACAGGCAACAGAACACTTGGAATCAAATCGAACAAGTTTATGACAACAAAAGTGACCAATCAAAGCAAAATGTCATGAAATATGTGACCACAATAAGCTCAAAGGAGTCTTCCCCCTTCTTCAACCCACGCCACTCCGCCCCTCTCCCCTTCCAAACCAAATGACCAAGAAAAAAAAGGGAAATGCCCTCATCTAGGATTGATTATTTGTTTCAAAATTGGACATCAAGAATGCATTATTTGAATTCACATGAAAACAGATACACAATTCCAGTGCTGATGCCCACATCAGATTACACAAAAACTATGCCCTAACATTATCAAATCACATAAACAAAAAAATGGCATTTTCAAAACCAAAGACAAGCACCCACATCACATTATCCCTAAAGTTGACCAAATTTCAAAAAACTAACATGCTTTCTATCATACAATCCCCATTAAAAAAAACCATTATAGAAGATACACCAAATTCAAACACCCAGATAAAAATTAAGCATAAAAACCATAAAACACAGCCTAAAAAACTCCCAAATCACAAAAAAAAGGAATTGTACCTTGCACTAGGAGCCCTCCTAGGAACTTCAGGCTCAAACTCAACAGGCAAACCTAAGAAGCCATTAAACCTATCAAATGTGACATGAGCCACGTGGCGGACATTGGTAGGCCAACCAATATCCATAGCAGCAGAAATACGAGCTTCCCTGTCAGTTGTGCAACCAATCAGAGACTTCCTAAACAAAGTCACAAGAAGCGCCAGGAGAGAAAGTTGTTCCCTTTCTTTCTCTCTCCTCTTTATATCTTCTCTCTCTTCACTTCTCTCTCTACAACTTGAACTTGAATCACATTCACATTCACCTCTTCTTCTATCTACATAATTTGAATTAGGGTTTTGATTATAATAAGGCTGTGTTTGGTTGCAAAATGAAGAATCAGAAGGTGTAATAATACCTGAAGATGATGAGAAATGTGATGGAGAATGTAATACTTCTGTCATTGCTGTCAATTAATCAATGGGTATCAGTAATATTCCTCAATTTTTTTTAAAAATTGAAACTTTCAAAAAAGATTTGAAGGAAATTTTCAAAGATCAAATTTTTTTTAATGGGTATTTTGAACTGGGATTATGGGTAAAAATGGAGGACGTGGGAAACATGAAGGAAGATTGAATCAAAGGTGGGTGCTTTTTTTTTCCAGCTCTGCAAAAAAAGGAGCGTTGAAGAAGCAGAGAGAGAGAGAGAGAGCATGAATGAGGGAAGTTTGGAGGTTGTTTGTTCTTGTAGTATTAAATTTGAGTGAATTAATCATTTATTGAGACAGTTTTTTGCCCACTTTTGTATTAATAGTTTTTAGGTGGACCACTTTTTGTTGATTAGGAGTAGTTTTCTTCTGTATTTCTCTTTTCTTTTTGGATGTTTTGTGTTCTTCAAAAAAATCTCTTCCCTCCAAAATGTGCCATCTTATTTGTGCTTGGAAAATTTGTGTAGTACTCCACTACTCCTACTCCTACTCCTACTCCTACTCCTTAAGTCCTTATGCCATCTTATTTCCCCACAATTTTAGTTCAGTTTAGTCTTCAGCTCAGCTCAATTCACTTTAGTTCACTTCAGCTTAGCTCAATTCACTTCAGTTCAACTACTTTTCTCTCACAATTTCAGTTCAATTCAGCCTAGAAAAACAAGGCCTTAGTCCTTACTCCTTAGCAATAATTGCATGGACGTGTATTAATCTCTCATTATATTACTTGTACCTGAGGATGTCATCTAGATTAGTTGGTAAAGTCTTGTGGGGATAATACCCAAGACGTGACATTGAATCTTATCTAAACCACTATGCTTAATTGCTCATTTACACCCAAAAAAAGCATAGTATATACTATATTATTTGCATGTTATGTTATTGTTATTTTTATTTTTATCTTTTTTATACCAATAAAATATTATGTGAAACAGTCATATAATAGTACTTATAAGAAGCTTGTTGTATTTTTTAAACGGGAGCCGGAGCTCATTATATTTTTGAAAGATATGATTGATTTATGAATATAATGTCTTCATCATTTAGAGCATCTTTCACGCAAATAGTTATACGGATATACCTATATCGATCCAAATCGAAAAGGATTTGTTAGTAAAGTTGTTAACAATTACATCTAAAATCTTATTATATACTCAGATCCTTGAAATAGATTTACGAAGCTCAAATCGCAAACCTCTATAGCTTGTCAACCACAATTTACTCAAATTCCCAAGAATGAGAGATGAGATTATGATAAATCCAATCATGTGTTGCGTACGCGGCTTTAGCCTTTAATTTAGTATATATATCACAAAATTACCATTATTTTTCCACTTATGTACTCAATGATCCTATTAGCTTATGATCGTCTTTCTCGTTCTTATTCTCATTTCTGTATGATATGTACCCAATGGATATTGTACCTTTAGAGATACGACCATCTTAAAAAGTAGTATTTGTGTTCCTACGTTAGTTAGATTTACTAAGCAATATTGTGTATATCTTATGATTTTGTTCATTGCTCCCTTAAAATTACGAATTCTCTAATAAATTAAAGGTGTTGTTAAAATTGTGGGGTGATTTTGTCTTGGACAATTCTGTCTCTTCCACATTTTACTAGTCCTTCTCTGTTTTCTCACTTCTTTTACGTTCCTCTCCATATCTTCCCCTACCTATATAGTCATACACTAATCGTCGGCACATTAGCCACGAAAATCGTCCCAAATTATTTAATCCTTATATAAAAGAAAGTCGCCATAAAGTTTATAGAATTTTCCGTAATTTTCAATAATAAAAAGTAACCAGATAAGAATATGTGCAGATGAAAATGTCAATTAAGCCTAGATCGAAGCAAATTGTGATTATTCTTAACAAGTTTTTTTTTCTAACACTTAACAAGTTACTACTTGCTAGAACTTGGACAAATTGTTCTAGCAACTTGTTAAGATACAGATGCAAGTGCATCTTCATTATATAGCTTACCAATTAGGCAATTACCATCACTTCATGGTATTTCACATGTGGTCACTTGTTACTAGGGATGGCAATGGGTCCAGGACCCTACCCAGACCCATCCAGACCCTATCCTGAAATTAGGGTATGGGTCTTGATTTTTTAGACCCTATGGGTAAGGGTAGGGTATGGGTCTTGGTCCTATCGGGTAAGGGTAGGGTAAGGGTCCACTCCTCAAATACCCAAACCCTACCCAAACCCTACCCATAGACCCATCTAAACTAAAATATATATTTTTATTTTTTTTTAAATTAAAATAAATATATATATAAACATATCTTTCCAACAGACTTCCAATAAAACTAAAACCCTCCCTCAGTTAGGAACCCTAGCCGCAAATCGCAATCACGTAAAAATATATTTATTTATATTTTAATCTATGAGACTTTTGGGATGTGCAAAAAATATGTATTGGTATGGAATGTACGTGATATTATGTGGCTAATTGCAAAATTAATATATGAAATCAGGCTTAACGATTATATATACATGTGAAAAGGTAAGCGGATTTATTTTTGTATTGGACCAATTTTAGACCCTAGACCCTACCCAGACCCTATCGGACCCTACGGGTACGGGTAAGGATCCTAAAAAAATTTACCCTATGGGTATGGGTATGGTATGGGTCTACATTCAAAAGTTAGGGTATGGGTAAGGGTCTAGCCTTACCCTACCCATACCCTACCCATTGCCATCCCTACTTGTTACAAGGTGGTATTTTATGTACGATCATAAAAGCATGACAGTAATCTAGCTATGAGAACATGAACATGGATCTATATATCTATGGAACTTGCAGCATGATTGTCTTACGATCATCACGCATGCATGTACCACACTAATGCCACTACGTAACTATCATGACATTACATAACCCTCCTGAGATTCAACATAAAAACAGAAGCACAAATCATATCACCGTACAAATTAAATGTTATTTGGCCTATTTAATTAGTTTAATTATATTAGAACATCATGATTATGTTGCCACTATAAGTTCATGTTTGACTAAGCCATAAAAGAAGCTAATCAGAAACTACATGGATCGAATCTTATCAGTTTCTAAGTATCTAACGGTCTCTTTCGGTCATCTTTCAAAATTAAAACATGTATTTGATCACATGCCCACGGCCACAAGCCAACTGTATCTTACCCACCACTTTTAGAGTAGGTCAATGAGAGTTTCCCTCTTCATGTCTTTTTCAATGTTTCAAAAAATTAATAAGTTAAATTTGTCTAAGTTGCAAGATTATTTAACTACTAATGACTTATTTAATAGGCGATAATAATATACATGCATATATGGCCTGCACTTGAAACAATGGATTCTGAGATTCTTGTAGTGTAGTAACAATGATGATAACGATCTTGTAATTTTATAAGGTAGTCTCTTGATAATGTTAATGTAAATTGTATAATTTGTAGTTTTAATTACCATATCTAGATACAGAAATGAATAACATTAGGAAGTTATAAAGGAAAATGCATACATGTATGAGAGTTGCATTATAATACAACTATATATATAGACATTACCATTCCTTATACTTGTAAAAATACATATACAAGTTTTTTTATGTATTAGAAATTACAAGCTTATTATCATTATAATTCACCATCATTATTTATTATACCCTACATATTAATAGGTAACTGAATTTTGTTAAGAAAAGCCCGTATCTGAGATGTCTTATGCGAATTGGATGAAAAAATTGGATATCACAAAAGTTAAAAAAACTTATGGGAAATTTGGGCTACTTGGACTGTTTCGACCCTATATTTCTTATAAAAAAATTGGATATCACAAAAGCCCGTATTTGAGATGTCTTATGCGAAGTATTTTATCCAAAACTTTCTCAAGAGTCTTAGGATACTTGGGATGATTATCCAGTGATTGACACTATCTACATTGACATAAAATGCATTATACAACTTGTTTTGTATATTTCAAGTTAAACATCGATATAATTATAAAGCCCACATTATATGCCTTATTTGAGGTATGGATAATTTTCAAATGCTTCCATATGACCCTAGGATGCATTCCATAGGGTCTCTTGCCTATACCCCGATAATAATGTCAAAAACATGTAATATAACCTTCAAATGAGACAATTTTGAGCTATTTCTGAACCTTTTCGAACTTGAATTTTTTTCTTGTCCGTGATCTTCTCGAGGGTCTCATGATGCCTAGGATGGTTTTTGGGTGATTGAGACCCTCTACATCGCCTTTAAATGCCTTTAGTTTGTTATGTAAATCTCATGTTCAACGTCGAAATAACTCCGTAGCTCACATGAATTTGTTGCCCGCGCCTCAAGAATGACCGAAAATCGTGTATTATAACCTTTAGATTTGGTAATTTTGGGGTATTTATAATGGACTTTTCTAAATCCAATAAGAAGATTTTTCAACATAGAACTTCTTGAGAGCCTTGAGTTAATCATTTATGATAGACATTTTATATTGCCTTAGAATGCGTTTTACTAGGTCGTTTTGTATATCATGCATTTAACATCCAAATAGATTTGAGAGACTAAGAGTCATCACAGCACATTAGCATGTGTTAGCTTTCAAATTGGCTCCTATAGATGCATCCCGGCCATAATGTTTGATGCCCGGAGCCTGGGGCGGATCTAGCGTGGGTTCAGCTGAACCAACGAGACTTTGGGAAAAAAGAAAAAATTCGCGAAAAAACAAACAAATAAGCTTAGTTTAATAGAATTTTGCACCTTTCTAATGTGTTACAAGAAGCTTAGCTCAGTGGTCGAGCGCTTTCGGATGAAGACCTTACCCTCCTTTATGACACGAGATCGACTCCCAATTTTAACCTTTTTTTTCCTTTCTGACTTTCAAGCCTCTAACCTACAACTTTAACCATTTATATCAATTCCCTATATAAAAAATTATACGAAGTTGATATGTATATCAGTATATATTTACTTTTATACATTGAGATAAATTCGACACATCTTAAACAATAGCATTTGTTTCTATATGGAGTATTAGTTAAAAGTTGTAAAGAAAAAAAATGTGGGAATAGAAACAAAATCAAATGTAGCAACTTTTTGAAAATGAATGGAGGTCATTGTTAGAGAGTAGAAACTATTTTTAAAAGTTCCTAGTTATAGATTTACAATTATTGGACATATATTTACAAGAGATGTCAACTTTGTCTTAGTGGAAAAGATAAACAAAAATAAAAAGAAGAAAGCATTTGCTGGACAATTTACCTACTTCGGAAGTTCAGGGATTCGAACACGGAACCACCAATTTCATGAGTAAATTTACGCTGACATATTAACCACTAGAGCAAAGCCCAGTTAGTGATAGAGAGGCGTGCGGAATCATTTTATTCTTATATAAACTACAGGCTTCTTAAAAAACTAGATTTTTTTTAAATAAATTGGTGGGGCCGGGGCCACTCAGCAGGGGCGGACCCACATGGGGTCCTGGGTGGCACGTGCCCCACCATTATTTTTTTAAAAAATTAGCTTAAAAAGAAGTAAAAAAAAAAACCGTGTGACTCCGCCTATCAGTGTACTACTCTTACTATAAAGACTACATCAATACTCGAATTCCCAAATGGGCCAAATCCCAAAGTCCCACTTGGCCACTCCCAAAACATTATAAAATATTAAAACCTAAAAAGGAGCTTTTAGAAACCTGTTGCAAATCCTGCTGCAACCTTACCTAGTGACTGACGGAAGGACTGAAGGAGGCACCACATCCCACAGCTTCAGCGTGTTGTAAACGTCAGTTTGTCAAACGCCACATCTCCGGTTTTCTTTTTCCAATTCTCTCTTAGAATTTCAGTTTTTCTTTGTTTCAAATTCCTTATTTGCTTAATTGCTTTTTTGATTGAAGTTGAATGATAATACGTTGTTTTTTAGTTGATTATTAATTTGTCCAATTGTGATTTATAAAATATGAATCATATATTAAATTTGTTATAAATATGAAGACTCGAATAGAACAATTATGGAAAAATTGTTAGATTATGATTTAAATGAAGATAAATTTTTGTGGATAATTTTATACTTCCTCCGTTCCAAAATAAGTGAAACACTTCTCTCATTTATGTGAGAGCTTTTTGAGACAAGTGTTTCACTTATTTTGGAACGGAGGAAGTATGTTTTTGGATTTTTTTGAATTTTCGCATAATGTTGGGTTGATTATTTTGGTGCCCCACCATTATTAAAATCCTGGATCCGTCCCTGCCACGGTGCCACCCAGGTCTCCAATTGGATCCGCCCCTACTTCTACATTGCTTTAAAGTGTCTTCTACCGTTTGTGTTATAAATCTCTCATCCAACCCCGAAATAATTCCAAGTGTCATCGTTTCCTACTAGCATGAGGTTTTCTTTGCAAAATTATCTACAAACTCATTACTCATGATCATTACCATCAGTAATTCATGTCTATCAAATAGGATGTGATATACTTTCTTCAGTACCCAAATAATTACAACACTTTATTTTATAGGGTGTAACTGGATTGGTAGGGATGGCAACGGGTCGGACTTGAACCGGATTATGCATAATCCGACTCCGACCCTACAAGAAGTCGGATTTTAAATCCGAGTCCGACATCCGAATTCGAAAATCCGACTCCGATTCGACTTAAAATCCGAACATCCGACTCCGAATCCGACCCGACTTAAAATCCGAACATCCGACTCCGAATCCGATCTGACTTATTTTTCCACCCATTCTTTATAATAGAAAAGTCTTCTATAATACAATAATCTAATCATTATAATTTTTTTTAATAATCATATGGAAATCTTATATAGTACAAATAATCTAAATATTACTATTATTTTTAACAATCATATCTTCAATGGGAAAATCTTATATGATACAATTGGCTGAAAGTTGAAGTTAGGTTATACATAAATAATACATTAACATAAAACAGAAAAAAGGATTAATTCACTTAAAGTCGGAGTCGGATTCGGATGTCGGATTATTTTATGAGATCCGACTCCGACCCTCATCTGACTCGGAGTCGGACTTTTTAAACGGAGTCGGATTCGGATTATTTTTTTGTCGGAGTCGGCTCGGATTTTTTCCTTCGGAACGGAGCGGAGTAGGGTCGGATCCGGACTGGATTGCCATCCCTATGGATTGGGGTCAACTTGAAATAGGTAACCGGCCCAGCAGGCCTATTCGTGTCTACAACTTGGGCTTTGAAATTTTCATGCAATGATTGGTTTTTTGATATATATATGTATAGCCAAGCCATTAGAAGATCCGTCATAAGCTAGGCCCATTTACAACTTTAATTTTCTTATGTTATTTCATTTGTTTTCACAGATTTAAAATATTAGATCCAACTTTAGAATTACACATTAAAAACCCATAAATCTTGACTTATAAACTTATGCTAGTAAAGACGAGTTTTGTCAAGAGTCGTAGCTTGGAAAACTGTCGAAGTTTATTTTGAAGACATTTCCTGCATCTCAGGCTTTCCAAGAAATGTTAACTACCGTTGAAGGAGTATTGCCGTTTGGGGTGGAATCTATCATATCTTCAAGTGAAATTGTATAATATGGCATCCAAATTCCATTATGTGTTTCACCAAGGCCGTCTTAAAAATTTTAAGGTCCATGTGCTAATTATAAAAACATTATGCATAGATTGTAAAATTATAAATAATGTATTCTACAAAGAACTCCCTCCGGTCTTTATTAGTTTACCCCTTTCTTTTGGACAGAGTTTTAAGAGGAATAGTATTGTGCAGGTTTTAACCAGATCAAACATTATGCATAGATTGTAAAATTATAAATAATGTATTTTACAAAGTACTCCCTCCGGTCTTTATTAGTATATCATTGTTAATCTGTTTTTGATAAAATAAAGCTCGGATTTGAACGATATGGCTAAAAAAAATTAAACTTAAGAGTTTTGAGCCTTCTAAAAAGCGGGACCTTGTGTTGTTGGGGTCGCTTTACACGCCCTATTAGACGGCCCTGTGTTTCACCAAAAAAAAAAATCCATAACGTGTCTTACAAGCTAGTAGAAAACAAGTTTCAACAGGTACGTAACAAATTTCCTTAACGTCAAAATAAGTTGCACAAAACACCATACGAGTATTTTAAATTCGCAAAAATAAAGGAGACAACATAAGAAAAGAAAGTTGTGAATGGGCTTTTTTTTCTCATTTCGGCCCTTGGCTAATAAAAACTACTGTTTTGTCTATTTGATATAAATTGACATTACAACATTGTTACAAATACGGCCATATAATAAAAAGTGGATCAAAAACATCAAAATTCACTTAACAAACATTTGCATACTAGACTCATTTTCCTGATCAATAACATCAAGCATCACAGGATCAACAACAATGCGGCTATCCACGTGGACCTTAAACCTTGGGCTCCACATAATCAATTTGGCCCAACCACAAATATCCACCTCAGCATCAAGCACCATCATCCTTTTAGCCACGTCACCAATAAACCGTTTAGCATGTTGAGCCAACTCATGCCCATTAAGCCGAGCCTGAAGCCGAAGCAGCTGGCAAGAGTTAGGCGGCTGCGAGCCGGCTGGGACATGAGCCGACCCTAAAAACGAGCCGTCATAATATATTGAGAGTGACGTGGCAGAGTAACGGACAGGTAGGATGTTGGGGTTGGTGACGTGTATGGTTAAGATGAGGTCAGCATCAAGACGTGGAAACATGACTTGGTCTTTGTCTTGTTTTTCATTGGTTGAGTTTATGAATTTTAGTTGTAAAGATGTGAGGCTAACAAGCCGAAATTTGGGTACTTTCGGCTTGGCTAAGAAAAAAGTGGTTGCGGCTGTGGCGGCGGTTGCTCCAATAATAGCCGAGGTCCAACTCCATTTTACCTTTTTACCCATATAGTGTTGTGAAAGATAAGGTTATGATGAGGGGTATAAAGGTCTTTTTCTTACGTTTTGTGGTGGCCGGATGGAGGGAGATGTTTTGTGTGAAGTTATTGTTGTTGTTGTTATCTTGTTGTTGAAGAGGAAAGTAGAACATTTGACGATGTGGGAGTATATACCAAGATAAAGATATAAAGGTGGGTGGATTATATTATATAAATATTGTCATGTTGTCATTTGTCTTTTTCAATAATTATTTTTGGGTAATATAATTGGTGTTAAAGAACTTTTAATTGAAAGGGTAGGGTCGTTTTTACATTCGCTTTGTGTGTGAGCACTTGAATATAGAGAAAGTGGAAGGTAGACCATGCTCATATTCAATGGTGCAGCTAAAACATGTTTTTGTAATTTTATGTGTTTTGATCAACCGTCCCGTCGTCCATTCTACAGGGTCGTTTGGTTAGGGATTCGTTCTGTTCAATTTATTTTAACTTATATAAGATTTTATAAGATCAGATTAGATAAGATAAGATAAGATAAAATAAGATAACATCAGATGACATAAGATAAGATAAGATAAGATAAGATCAGATAAGATCAGATAAGATAAATAAGATGTTTTGTTCAACTTATCTTCACTCATTTCGAGAATAAAATAAAGATAAAGATAAGATAAGATATGATAAGATAAAGATAAAGATAAAATAAAGATAAGATAAAGATAAGATTAAATAAAATAAAGATAAGATAAGATAAAGACAAAATAAAAAACTGAATGCACTTTGGGGTGTAAGTAGATCGGACCAATTGGACTTTGCCAAATTCAAATCCGAATCCAAAGTTTTGGACTCGAGAAATCAAAGTTCAATCCAAATATTTTTGAGTTCCAATCCAATCCGATAATTTTCTTGAAGTCAATTCACCCGGTTCGGTCCGATTATTATATATATTTTTTCCGATCTAGATACAATGATTCACAACGTTTTTTCATAATTGAATTTGAAAAATTAAGCTTATTAATTATATCCATTCCATAAAGTAAGTCACATACATCTTTTATATTATACTTATATATAAATATTAAATATATATACATTATATATATATATATATATATATATATATATATATATATATATATATATATATATATATATATATATATATATATATATATATATGTAAAAATATTTTTGATTTGGATTTGACTTATTGACCCAAAAGGGTGAGTCCAAATCCAACGTAAAATATTCGGACTAGAAAATTTGAGTCCGAGTCCGGTCAAAAAAATTTCACCCGGCCAATCGACAAGTTTGGATTGAACCTGGACGTGACTCTGGACTTTTCGCGGTCCGCTTACACCCCCACGTTTGGTATAATCAATGTAAACGGAATGGAAAAGATTTGGATAAGGAGGTGAAATGGAAATAATAACGGTTTTTTCACCATATACCCCTGACAAATTTTTTTTTGCACCATATACCCTTGCAAGTTTCCAAATTCACCATATACCCCCGACAATTTTACAAATACATTAGACTACCCTTATGACTAACGAAAGTCTAACACCATTAGTCATTAACCCCTAATCCCTCTCTAACTCTAATTAACTCATCTAAACCTAACCCCTCTTAACCTAACCCTAACCCCTAATCTAATACCCTAACCACCCCTCCCCCACCCCCACCCCCACCCCCCACCCCACCCTTGCATCCCTACCCCTTTGCACCAGCCTGCATACATTGAGTAATCAATTCTTTAACTATTTTAAGTATATTCGAACTTTGTTTTGTTTGTAAATGAACGACTAAGCGCAATAATATATACGAAATTCAATTTAAGTCTTGAACACCAACCCCACACGACTTTACCAACTAATAACTTTACCTTTTTCTAATAGAAACAAATTGAAACAACACCACCACCTATATATATATTTTTTGGTTGCCCACCCGGTTCACCGGAGCTTTGCTCCGACTACATCCGAGTACGACCCGGGTCGCACACCTGGCTTTGGTGGGTGAGTCTCCCAACAAGAGTTTCTGCATACGGTGAGGCTCGAACTCGAGACCTCCCTTAAGCGACATCAAGTTGCTTACCACTTGAGCCAACTCTTGTTGGTACCACGGATACCACCTATATATATTAGTGGGGCCAAATCATTAAAGTTTTCACCACTTGCATTTCCAATTTCCAAAAAAACTTAATTTCATGTACAGTAAAACAAAAACATTACTCTTAATTCAAAACACCACAAAATGAATTACCTTCAAAATGAATATCAAGAAACAAAAAGCTCCATCTCAGATCTATTATCCTGATCAATAACATCAAGAAAAACAGGATCAACAGACACCCGACTATCCACGTGTACCCTAAACTTATGGTCCCACCACAACACCTTCGCAGCACCCTCCACATCAACAACAGCATCTATAACCATCTCTCTCTTCGCCACATCAGACATAAACCGGCTCACATGGTTAGCCACAAGCTCCAACCCACTAAGCCGAGCCGGGAGCCGAATAAGCCGACAAGACCGAGCCGGCTGCGAACCAGCTTCAAGCCGAGCCGTCCCAAGGAGTGAGCCATCATAGAAAATAGACATAGTGGTGGTATCATAAATTCATAATGGATGGCTACGATGTTGGGATTGTTGACGTGGACGGTTAAGATTAGCTCGGCGTCTAAAGCCGGGAAGTTGAGCTTGAAAGATGTTAAGTCGATGGAGATGACTTCGAAAGCTGGGTCTTTCGGCTTGGCTATGATTAGCGCCGCCGTTGTAGCCGCTGTTGTTGCGCCGATTATGGCGGATGACCAGCTCCATTTTTGTGTTTTCTTGGTGTTCATGTTTTTGGTTTTTCTTCTTTGATTTTTGTTATTTCTATACTGATTATGGTGTTTTTAGGTGGATTGGGTGAAATGAGAAAGTTGGGGATTTGAGGGTGTGAGGAAGAAATTGACTAATTTGTCCTTGTTTGTTTATGTTTTTTTGTTGGGATTATTTTGGGCCTTGTTTGTAGATTTTTTTGATCTTTAATTTTGTGTGATTATAGTGACTTGTTAAATGTGGTCTTATTTTTACTTATAGAAGCACTCTATAAGAAATACTTTGTTTTTTTTATATGCAACCATTGTCTTTTTGGTGAGTTTATTAAAATAATTAAATGTTATCTAAAAATCAAAAGTAGCATTTTTGAAAAATATTGTAAAAAAGAATATCATCTACTCCCTCCGGTCTTTATTAGTTTACCCGTATTCTTTTTTGGGATGTCCCTTATTAGTTTACCCATTTCTTTTGTTTCTATTTTTAGAATGAGACCACTAACTTTCCATCACACATACATTCAACTTTAATATAAAATAATAGTTTCTTTTTTTCTAACGTCCCACAATATTGTTTTCTCCTAAAACTCGCGAAAAAGAGTAAAACTAATAAAGCCTAAGAAAGATATTGGATGGTTATTACGTTCGTTATTGTTGACTATTTTATTGAAAAACATGATTGTCATTATTGATGATAATTGATTAGTTAGAACGATTATCACCCGATGGATGAAGGCATGAAGATATGGTGGAACATAGTTCAATTTTAGCTACTTTTCTCTCACAGTTTTACTTCGTTTCAGTTTAATTAAGCCCAAAAGAGAGTTGGCTAAAAGTGAGATATAATAGAGAGTATAGAATGAGAGAAACTGAAAATGTTAGTGGCAATTTCATCAAAAGTATACCTATTAATTTTGGATGAAGAATAACAATAATTCACTTTTTTAAAAGCGATAATTACCATAATTCCTTAATTGATACTTTGTCAAAATAGTTTTTATCAATATAACATAGTTTTTTTTAAATGTAAATAAGAGTTTTGATCAATTAAAGTAGATTCAAATGCACGCAATGCATGTTTCAAATTATAAAAAGATGTACATATTAACATTAAATTGTAAAATATTTTTTCAAAAATAAAGGACACTTAAGATATTTCAAGTGGACACCAAACTTCTCAAGTGTTGTCTTATAATTCTCTTGAGATCAATAACTTAAGTGTCCTTTATACAAGCAAAGAGGGCATAGTTATCTTAAAGTGTCCTTTATTTCAAACAACACTTAAGAAGTTTGGTGTCCACTTGAGAAGATAAACAAAAACTTGATCTTGAGCTCAACTTAAATTTCCTTTATTTCTTGTTATTGTAAAATAGAGATTCAATAACCTCTCTTGAGATCAAATCATCATACAAGCAAAGAGGGCGCCGCAAATTGGGAAGAAAGAGATAGATGAGTGTTGGGCCTAGGCTAATAATCTTAGAGTGTGGGAAAGAATAGGCCTAGTCCCTTGGGCCTTGACAAGTAGACATCCTTTATTAATTTGTTTAAGCTAATACACAATTTTTTTAAAGAGATGTTTCATTAATTAAAGGTCAAACGACATCTACAATAGGTATTAAAGAAAAATAAGATATTATCAAACAATATCAAATCAAATTCGTCTTCGGAGAAACTACAATGAACCAGATCGAGCAATACAACGCAACCCCTCAGATTTGCCAAACAAGCTATCTATCGAGGAAGTGTCATCATTCTGACATAGTTTAAGGAAGAGCATTCTTGATCGAAACATATTGACCGCATCCGAGTTTCCAATACACATTACACACACAAAAAACGCATACATTAATAATTTTTCGTCATTATTGAATTTCTTATTCTAATTTGATTTAGGCATTGGAGGAGGTTTCTAACCATTCTTGTATATCAGTATATCACGTGGCGTTGATCTACAACAACAACAATTTCAGTTTCATTACAATAGTATGCACCCCCTCAACTTTATCCCCTATATCTTGGTCTTCAATTATCAATTGTAACTCTTCCAATACAAAAATTTGAAACCGCTTTTGTCTGCACAAGGCATCTCTAACTTTTTTCCCAACAACCAAACAAATAGCAAATGTGTGTTTCCTCAAAAAAGAAAAAAATATCAAACTACCTTGTTTCTATCGTTCATAGGCTGTGCTGAGAGTAGCCAGAGACCACTACAGAAAGTAAACCAATATGCATGTCCTCAAATTATTTTCATATATATATATATATATATATATAGGAATAGGGGAGAGCCAAGTGGTGGCCTCTCCATCTCCCAGGTACACAGTTGGTCCTCGGGCCAATTGTTTTTTCTAATAAATAAATAAATAAATAAATAAATATATATATAATATTTTTTTTTTCTTAGATATCCGGTTTCTATATACTTTCTTCGTTTTAAAATAATTGAAACGCTTCTCTAAAAAATATCTCACGTAAAACAGAGAAGTGTTTCGCTTATTTCAGAACGGAAGAAATATATCAAGTTAAGAGTATTTGTTACCAAGTCACATACACGCCTATGTAAGAGCATATTCTATTCAACTTATTTTTGCTTATCTAAACTTAATAGAAGTTATTTGAACTTACTAAACCATGTTATACCTTATCTGATCTGAACTTACTTGAACTTATTAGACTTTGTGGAGTGTCATACTTTATTTTTGCTGAACTTATTAGTGCTTATTAGACATAATTTGAAATAATTTAAAGTTATATGAACTTATTTTTCCTGATAAGGACTGAAAATAAGGTGAATAGAACAGATCTTAAGTTATTGAACTTATGATAATGCTATGTTTTCTTGTACTGTTGTACAGCTATATTGCTTTCACAAAACAACGTGCAGATCACATGCAGCCAGAATTCCGGTGTCCAGAAACTGCTTGAATTGATGCATTCATTTCAATAAATATGCAGCTGAATTCTAAGTTTTTATTTTTTGAGGGGAATTCTATTATTCCAAGTTATTTCTAACACAGTGTATGTTAGCATCACTTTCATGTTTCTTAGTTAAAAAGCAAGTAAAAAACAATTTACACAATAACACAAACAAGGGAGAGATAGCAGCATTAACCATGAAATTAACAACGACACTCGCGCTATTAGGGCTTCTCTTGATGAGTTTAAGCATCCCGTCTTATGGTGCTCTTCAGGTCGGCTTCTATAAGGGAAAATGTAACACCACAAATGTCGAGAAAATCGTTTCTAAGGTTGTTAAGAAGCATTTCATTAGGGACCGGTTCATCACGGCTGCCTTTATTCGTATGCAATTTCATGATTGCTTTGTTCATGTAAGCTAAGTATATATATCGAATTAATATATGTGTTTCTTTTTAGCGGTTAAACCTGTTTCTGTATGCGAGCGACCTCTGATGCATACACACACTCATTTATATACTTTGTTACATTTTGTAAAATAATAAGAAGTTGATATTTTAAAGCTATAGTAAAGCGGATCTATCAAAATTCCGATGATATAATGACATTCATATTAGTGGAATTCATAGTATCAAATTTCGAGTTTTGACCACCAAAGGTAAAGTGTGGCTCTTAGAAAAAAGAAGAAACTAGCCCATAGTTTCATATATTTCATTGTGATGAATCTTTTTACTTTTATTGTATGCATATGCACTAAAGATTAATTTGGAATGCATTGTTGATTAAAAATAGGGATGTGATGCTTCCATCTTAATCGATGGAAATCAAACTGAGAAGGATGCTCTTTCTAATGGAAGTGTCAAAGGTTTTGAAGTTATTGATGAGGCAAAGGCCACTTTGGAGAAAATTTGTCCTGGAGTAGTCTCTTGTGCTGATATTATTGTTATAGCTGCTAGAGTATCAGTTTTCTTGGTAAGCATATTTATTACTTCCTCCATTCTATATTATCGAACCACTTAATTTTATGCGCTAATTAAACAATACTGTTACTTATTTTTGTTTAAACTGTACAATGTAATACTGTTATTTGTCGATAACTACTACTACCTCTGTTTCTTTTTAATAGTTACACTTTCACTTTTGACACTATTCACAAATTTCCCTTTGACTATCATTTGTGAATTATGGTTAAGAGAAAATATAGTCAAAATTCTTGTTTGATTCGCCTCCGATATGTAGTTTTAGAATATCGACTTTTTATATTTTTTACAAATACAAAATTAGAGATATAAAGGCTCAAAGTAGTGCATCGACATGCGTGAAAAGTGTAAGTGTAACTATTAAAAAGAAACGGAGGTAGTACTTAATATATGTTTGCAACTTTAAAATTTTGTCAAGGTAGTTAATTTATCTTAATCGCCTTATGGCTTTAAGTGTCCATTTCTTCAATTGCCTCCTTTTAGGATCAAACTAGTTATTAGGCCCGGGCTATGCCCCGGGTAAGGAATATTTTCATTTATTAATATTATATTTTGAAACAATAACACTAAATATCACTTGGTCAAGATAAGACTTTAGTATATAAACTTAAAGTCATGGGATCGAACCCTATACTGTGCAATTTCTATTTTTTTTATTGTATGTGGATTACACGGAGTAAAATGCCCTTAGGAATTGGAGAGCGTCACGTGGCACCGTCATTTTTGGTTAGGAATGCCTTTTAATATATTAGTATAGATAGATAGATATAAGGCAATCCGTTCATTCCCATATCAGATGTTTCTTTAAGAGGCAAGCTATATTTAAGGTGTCAAATAAGTAACTACCGCCGTGTCATATTATTCATTTTGATGAGTATTTTCAAAATATCAACTTGTTATAGTTTCTTTGATACGTAATTAAAGATATAAATGGTTTAAAATGTGCATTGAAAACTAAAGAGTATGATGCATTTGATTGACGAGGGATGAGGTGGTCTCAAGGAGATCGAGACATTTAGTAAAACAATGTAAACGAACGCTGATATGATCATGTGTAGGATGGAGGAAAATGGTACCATGTTCAAACAGGAAGAAGAGATGGTCTCATTTCACAAGCAAGCAATGTTGATCTCCCTTCACCATATCTATCAATATCTGAAACAATTCAAGCATTTGCTAAGAAAGGACTAAGCATCCAAGATATGGTTCTTCTTTTAGGTAACATTGACGACGAAAAATAAATTGTTTCAGTGTGTGCGTGTGTGACAGTAACATAGTGCAGTTAAGTAAATTTAATATATGATAATATTTTTCTATTCTTAAATACCTCTTATATTTTCTTCATAATTTTCTTTACCATCCAATATTACTTTAATGATGATTTTACCTCTTTTATTGTTGAACCCCATATATGTTGTGCACATGTGAGTTGTCCCACATTGGAGAAAGAGGAGAGAAAGTACCACAATATAAGCTATAGGAGCTACTCCTACTATTGCCAATTGGTTTTAGTATGGAACCTCCTTTGGGCTTGTATGTGGACCGAACTCTCCTCCTCCGTACTGGGTTGCCCAAGCCCATTTTCAGTCATATCAAATTTATCATTTATATTCTTCATAATTATCTTTATCATCCAATATTACTTAAAAATTGATTACCTCTTTTATTTACTATTCATATGAGACTCTTTTTTCTATATGATGTACAATGTTTTTTTAATTAATTCATTAACACCATTTGTTACGACCTACCATGATACATGCACTAATGCGTGTACGTATAGGTGGTCATAGTGTGGGAATGACACATTGTACTTTCATCCAAGAACGTCTCTACAACTTCCAAAATAGCGGGAAAACTGATCAAACTATGAATCCAAGTCTAGCACAATTTTTGAAAAGGAGATGCCCTAAGGACAAAATTGGCCAAGTATTAATCCCTTTGAACTCCAAGACCAATAACGTTAATCTCATGGACAACTCTTTTTATAAGCAAATATTGGCAGGAAGAGGTATACTTCAGATAGACCAAGAAATAGCGCTTGATTCCAGGACTAGTGACTTTGTTAAGGAGCTAGCAAAGAACAACAATGCTTTCCTAGCTAAATTTGGTGAAGCCATGGTTAAGATGGGTGCAATTGAAGTGCTTACTGGTGAACAAGGAGAGATTAGAAGGTCTTGCAACTCTTTAAACTTATAAGCGAACTTAAAGATGTTTCACATTTGCAAATTAAATTGAATGGAATTTTAGATTCATGAGAATGTTAATTGAGGTTATCTTTAGCTCATGAATGTTTGTACTTAAATTTGTTTTCCTTTATTTAATTTGGGCAAAATCACTTTATGTTGTGCTATGATCAGAAATCTTTTACAACTTTAATTTAATATCCACAACAATTCACACTCTATGATGAGTTTGTGAATTTTTTCCTTGAATAATGCAAAATGGGGTTTTAATTCCCGAAATATGTTGAAAGGGAAATTAATTCCCTGCGTACCGTCCACGTAGGACGGCACGCGAGAAAATGTTTTTTTTTTTTTATCCCAGGTAAACCGCTACTTGAAGTAGCGGTTTATTTAAATTAAACCGCTACTTCAAGTAGCGGTTTATATATATTAACCGCTACTTGAAGTAGCGGTTTATGCATGTGAACCGCTACTTGAAGTAGCGGTTTATGTGGTCAACACCTTCCCCACACTCACACTCTATAATATGTAAACCGCTACTTGAGATAGCGGTTTATGAGAAAAAAAAAGACCTCTCATTGTTGCTTCCCCATAACTGGCCCAAATGCCAGAAACATAAAAAAAAAAAAGCTTTCCAACCTACAATTTCAACACCAAATTCCATCCAAGTCCATACAAAGTCTATGCACACATCAATCACCAAACACCAAGTTCATCCACATTCACATTTATCCAATAAGTAAGATTAAGAAAATATGTCAATCACAAACGAAGTTTAATATTTAACATAGTGTTGAAAGTGCTAAGACCCCCTCTTCTTCTTTTGTGAAGGTCTAGATGAACTAGGTGTGGTCTCACTAGACTCGCAATGGCATGAAGAGAAGATGGAGTGGTGGCGAAACGGCGTCGGTAGGTCCTCCGACGACCGGGAGGCGAAAGCAAAGGTGCTTGTGGTAGATGTATGGGCAAGCAGACATAGAAGGTGTAGAAGTCGAAGTATGTACAGCAGAGGTAGGCACGTCCCGTAAGATGTGGCCATGTCCGCCTCGGCTAATCGCATCAATACACAGTCCCCTCATGGTCTGCAATGTCTGTGCAAACAACTGGCGCCCCATATCTGGAGGCAATGACTCAGCAGCCTCTAGTACAGTGCTGCACCTATGAGCAACATCAGATAAAGTTTGTGCTCGCATAGAAAGAAAAATACATATTATATAGTCGGATAAATAAATAAAAGTATAACTACAAATCATGGCACTTACCAAGTACTACATCCGCAGACGCAGGTGATAGTGTGTAGAAGGAGGTCGCCTCAATGGATCTGTCATGCGTAACCTCGTGATGCGACGATACCACACCATATACTCCTCAATGGCATGAGTACGACTAGTAAACGGAGTGCCCTGAACAACACGTCTCTCGCGCTCATCCCACTGCGCTCACACCATATTCTTTAATTGCCGCAATGAGGCAAACTCTTGTCCTATCTCAAATTCGAAACCCACAATCAATGAACCAAAGTGCATTTCCAAGTCATCCATGCATCTATTAACCTTTGATCAACTTCGTCAATTCTGAGCCAATCAGATGAAGGAACACCAGACTTTATTGCATTGTCAGCTGTTTCCCTTGCATCATCGTCCTCCTCCCTATCAGAATCCACATGCTCCTCCTCATTTCCCAAAAAATCAACATCATTTCGATGTAGAGTATCAAGATGGAATGTGGACGGTATGTGGGGAGACGAAGGCGAGAACCGAACTCATTCATGTGCTCATTGACATAATGTGGGTCCGACAACATGCTAGTAAATGATTCAAATTGCATGCTAGGAGCCGATGCCTAGTACCTCCATGCTATCCCTAAAGTCCATTGTAGGTACATAACCCACATTACTTTGGAGATTTATCTCCTTGGGAACTTGTTCAATGTACACCTCCATTGCCATGGCTGACGTTTGTGTCACTGATAGCCACATAGCACTTAGTGACTCATCATCCTCTAGTGCAATTGGCACATATTTCCCCGGCATCGGATATCTCATAAACAATTTCGGTTCCACATACATACGATCACATCCAACAACGTCATATACCCTATTCGAATCTCTTGAAACATCATACCGAATTGATAAACAAAAACTTTTTCCTTCCACCTCTATACACAATATCAACGTCATTTTGAGATAGTTCACCATTCCAATAAAGGTATAAAGGATATTTAGGTTGTTCCATATTCTACATACAAAAAACATAATGTTAAAGTTATTCTTATTCTACACATTCAAACAATATGAACACCATTCTTCACCTATACTAGTAGCATTTGCAACCTAAACACAACAATTCATGCAAAATCAACCATCACATTTGCTCAACACCATTTTTAACCAACCAATATAACCAATAAATCACCTTCCAATTCATGCAAAATCAACCATCACAAAACGATAAATTATGCAAAATACTAAATTATACTAATCAAACCAAACAATTTCCATCTAACAACAGTTACAAAGCTAAAATACATAACAAATATGGCATGCTAAGCAAATTAAATTAAAAAAAACAAAAAAAAAAAAGACTACTCACCTGGGCTAATAGACGGTGGCGTGCGGTTGGTGGCGCGGCTGGGCGACGGTGGCGTGCTGTTGCTGGCGACGCTCCGGTTGTCTTCGACGGTGGTGTGTAGCTCCGGTGGTGTAGCTCCGGTGGTGGGCGACACTTAGTAAGAGAGAGAGAGGGAGAAAAAATTTGAGAGAACAATCGTCGAATATGAGAATTTGGGAAAGTTAGGGTCTGATTTGGGGATTATAGTAAACCGCTACTTCAAGTAGCGGTTTCTATTAATGAACCGCTACTTGAAGTAGCGGTTTACTTCAGTCAACGCCAACTTGCTCCAGGTACCACAAAACCGCTACTTGAAGTAGCGGTTAACATTTATTAACCGCTACTTCAGGTAGCGGTTTATTTTTTAATAACCGCTACTTGAAGTAGCGGTTTATAAAGGTTAACCGCTACTTCAAGTAGCGGTTTTACTTAAGTAAAGAAAAAAAAAAAATTTCTCGCGTGCCGTCCTACGTGGACGGTACGCAGGGAATTAATTTCCCTTTCAACATATTTCGGGAATTAAAACCCCATTTTGCATTATTCAAGGAAAAAATTCATGAGTTTGTTGTTACTTTGTTATTACAATTCGTGTAATACATTAAAGATATAAGAACCCATAGTTCCAAAAAGATATGAGGGAATGATATTAAAGATATAAGAACTTTTTTTTTGAAGTAAAATGATGAGCAAGTAGTTTACAAATCCAAATAAAATCTTATCTCTATCATGTATTGTGCAAAGTATTTGAACGTTGTCAGAACTTGATTTATTTGTAGTCCTTTTCTAATATACTTTTTTTTCCAAAAGTTGAGTAGGATGAGTTTTTTTCCTAATCATGAAGTAAAGGATAGACATACATGTATTAATCTATTGATTAATCCACATAAATCAAATATACATTATTTAAGTGCAAAAATTTAACATTAAGGAGGTAGTAACTAGTAAGGATAAAGTCGGTAGTTTAAATGTTGGACATAAAAAATCAAACGTACCATTATGTAATATATAGAGAATTTACAAAATTTATCACTAATTTAGGGTCTAAGTTTTAACTATTTAGTATTCTGGTTAATCAATTTTCCATACTTTGTGACCTCATTGTATTCTTGTTAATAACTAGCTCGTGGTCACATTGTGTTTAAATTGGAGGGAAACTACGAGAAAAAACTAATAAGACAAGCACAATAAGCAAATAGACACCACTCTTGTGAACCTATTTCAACTAGAACAACATTGAAGTCTCTTCATCCAATTACATGTATAAAAGTAGGCTCAAAATTGAACAAGAATAATTCCAAGACCTAAGAAAAACGAATGCCGAGTTATTTGAAAGGGTGCATTTAGACAAGTTGATCCACGTTGATCTTTTTTCCTATGACTTCCATCAGCTCCTGCCACTCCCGCATATGGAAGGAACCCCCCCTTTCCTTGGCTAACTCCCGAGCCACCACCTTCATTACCACGTCCTCTTCCATGACCACCGCTACTCGCACGACCTCCTCCGATTCCTATTGCTACTCCTCTACCGCCTCCACCGCCTCCACCGCTACCACCACGCTTACTAATTGCTGTTATATGCATCCAATGATCCACTGATCCCACCTTCTTAAACGTACTATTTTCCTGTCCATTTGAGTCTTGACCACCTAATGTTATGCAAGGCATACAAGTGTAATTTGGTCATTGATTAGGTTACATGAAAATAAATTTACCTGTTTTTCTTGCTTTTCTAGGTGGGGTGTGGGGGCATGTAATCATTAACTGCCAAAGACATTTGATCCGCTTTTAGTGTGATCCATATCACGCAATACTAATCTATCTATGATCCATCAATTTGATGTTATTGTCATGAAAAAAATCATTACTTTTCCTGTGCAGAATTAATATTCACTAACTCACTATACAGTAAATTAAACAATAACACAATTAAAATTTATGACTGATTTCGGATTGTAATAACTTTATGACTGATTCTATAGTCTCTCTTAATTTTTTTAAGAATGCGTACATCTTGGATTGTAATAACTTTATGACTGTATCTATATAATTATTCCCCTGTTCACCCAAAAAAAAAAAATTAACACAAGTAAAATTTGTAATATAGAATACTTATAACTTTATAAACTGTCCTAATAGGCTAATGCCTAATAGTTTGTTGTTATAATATACTAGGACAATTTCGCTGATCAGCTTCATTATATATTCATTATCAAGTATTCAAATAAATTTGTTATGTTTATGATAAAAATTCATAATTACTTCTATGTACATAGCAAAATTACCAGGGAAATTGAAATGTAGTATGGAGACGAAGAAAGTGAATAAGAAGAAGTTAAACAATTGAATCTTGAAAGTAAAGAGAGAATGAAAGAGGAAGAATCATACCTAAATTGGAGCCTTTGGATGCAATTAGGGGAAACAGAAGATGCAAAAAAACTACCAAGGAAACAAGATATAATAATCTCATGCTCCTTTTACTTTTAGATTGTGTTGTTTCTCTCTCCTAATTTTATGGGCCTACCTAAGTTAATTACTGAAAGTGGTTTCATTTTTCACTTGCGTAATAAACGAATAAACATCTATATAGACTTTCACGAAGAGTTTGTTAGGGGGGATAAATCCATGGATGTAGGAGTATTCATAGTATAGTAAATAATAATGGTTGGTAACAAAGTTCCTGAGTGACTTAGGGATGTGAAGGTACGTAAAATCCTCAATAATGTTCTATAAGGTTTCTGAGCTGACCCACGATGAAACTTAAATATATACATTTTCATATTAGTCGCAATACTTTAACTTATATATTTGCTAACGCATAACTTTGATCGCAAATCATCGATTTAGAGAGAATGAAACAAAGACGTACCTTTTCACCAAGAGACAAAGAGGTGCCTTTTCATCAAGAGATCGATACTTATAAACCTGTGTTCATATCCAATTCATGAGTGAGATCAAGTTAAGCCTATCTTATAAAAAGGAGATTACAGGTTGGGATATATAATTTATACAAATTGCATTAATTAGTTTGATATTTTGTACAAGTTGTATGGAAAATTAGAGATAAGAGAGGCGAAGATAATTATAACCAAAATTACTAGGGAAACTTACGTTTGTGGAAAGATACCCTGATTTTGTATACAAATCTCCTGTTCCATAATTTGTGTATTATTTGCATGTTACTTTATTTTGTTGCTTGATATTATCACTATATATAGCTCACCAATTTTCAATTCAAATATTTACATACACAGGCTCGGTCCTGACAATTTCTAGGCCCGGGGCTGTATGATAAATGAGGGCCCTTTAGATGCATATATTCAAATATAACATATGAATCATAGAAAAAAAAATACCAATTTCATTGAAATATACTTTGTATTACATAATTAGTAATCTACTTGTTACAAAAATAGAAAAGATGTACAACAATGTCAATCAAACAATTCATGTACTTTTAAGCCATCATCCATGATAAATCACTAGAACATTACTTCAAAGTTGTTGGAGGTCACATCTCAAATTGTGAACAAAATCCCACTGCCCACGTCTAACTAAGTACAATTTTGAAGTTTTACTTCTTACTACCAACACCAATCTCGAATCGATACAGGCAGGAAACTCACGGGTTGGAATTTCCAATTCCAATTTCTCAATTTTCGATTAATCACCAAAGCCGCAATACCAATTTCTGAATTTTCACAACCAAACTCTCTTATCAGTTACTTGAATGAATTGAGTATTTGTATAACTTGGCCCTCCTTTTTATTGGGCCCTGGGCAACCGGCCCTTTAAACACCCCTCAGGGCCGGGTCTGTGTACACATCATAATCAACTAATAAAAATGCGTGACACATAAATAGTACGGAAACTGTGGAAAACAGAATATGATTTCTTTTCTATTGGGGTTGTGGTATAGTTTTGCAACCCTTAAACTAGTTAAACTACAACCTCAACCTGAAAAAAAACAAGCTGATAAAAAGCTTAAAATTGAATGAAATAGATTTTTACACCTAACAATAATAAAGTTAGAGTTAATCCAAAATGTGCAGTTGGACAAGTTGATCCTTTCTGCCTGTGGTGGCCATGGGATCTCCTTGCAGCTGCAGCTGCTGCTCCTGCTCCTGCTCCTGCTGCAGCTCCATAATATGGTCTACGTCCACCTCTTCCATCGCTACTCGATTCACTACCAACGCTTCTTCCTCCACCATCGCCACCAATGCCATGACCGCCTCCGCCACCATGACCACCTCCACCACCATGGCCACCACCACCATGAACACCACCACCATGACCACCACCGCCTCCACCTCTCTTACTGATTGCTGTTATTTGCAGTCGTCTGTCTTCTGACAATGTCTCTCTATCCTTGATGCTATTGTGTACTTGCATGTCTGTAGGATCATATGTACATAATATTGTCAGCATATATAAATCACAATGAATCAGTAAAATTGGTATCTCAACCTCTGACCCAATTAGATCTTATTACTTCAAACAATTTTATAAATTAAAATTACAGCAACACCTTTAAGGGAATATCCAAATACAATGGTCTTAATAATGAAAAAAGTTTAAAGGAGAACAAGTTCGTTAGTAGACAAGAGAAATTGGCATAGGCGCCTGTACCAAGTGAATTTACCAAATTGTCCCATCATACTAGCTAGTTATTTTCCAATCCTTAAATACTGTTATACTTCGTATTTGTTAGTTTTGAACAGCAAAGTTAAAAACATATAGCTAAACCTATACACTTGGTGCATAGGTTAGAAAAATCCATTTGCTAAAAGTTGTTCTTCAATTACTATTAGAATAACAATCTTTGATTATAATCTCCAAATATTCTTTATATGTAGTTTAATTACCTCATTTAGCTTACTATGTATGTTGTATATAAACCTATTTTATTAACGAGAATAGTCAGAGAATATCTTCCTACAATTACTTTCAATCCAACTTAAGAGCATCTCCTAGAGCTCTCTTATGCACTCTTCCCTCAGAAAAGTTTTGCCTTTTCTCCCCACATTACGTGAGAGAAGAGTATAACATTCTTGTATGAAAAAACATTATAAAACACTGTTCTATTTCTAGCAAACAAAATAATATTTTGCCACTTTATGAACTATTCAGCACAATAACTTTTGATGAAATTAATCTACAGTCACATGAGGGAGTGTGCTTAATGCTCTGACCTCACATAAAACAAACATTTTTTAAGTTAACTCTTATTTTAATCCTACTTAAGATCCCTAAGTAAGTTTTTCCCATACCCTTCATTTGTCTGTAGCATTAGGTGTGTATTTTCCGTGTTTTTAATTAATGCAAATTTTCGCAATATCATACCCATCATTTGTACATTTCTAAATTCTAAAACATAACCTTTCCTAAACAATAAATACAATGGTATTCTCATTTCTCATCAACATATTAAAGAAAAAAAATACTATTTTTAGTTCCCTAATTTCTCTTATATCTCTAATATCTTCCAAAATTCAGAAAAATTTATTTCCTATATCACGCCTTTTTTTCTGTAATTATAACATACTTCCTCTGTTTCTTAATAAGTGCAACACTTTGACTTTTGCACTATTCACACACCTCACTTTGACCGTCTTTTTTTACTAATATATAATAACAAAAATGATCATATAAAATGTTCTTGGATTTATTTCAATGAATATTTTCATAATTTCAACTTTTTATAACTTTTACAAATGCATAATTAGAGATATTAATGGTCAAAGTTGTGTGTTGGCAAGCGTGAAAGTCAAACTGTTGCACTTCTTTAGAAACGGATGTAGTATATCTTATCTTTGTACATCATTCAAAGACCAACAAATCTTCCTAATTAAATAACTTCTTTCTTCTATCGATATTATCTATAAAAACAATATATAATTGAATACTAGACCCTGTTTTATTCACCTGAAATTTTACTAAACTAAGACATAGTACAGTAGTATATTACTAACTCATTTCTCATGTTGTATTTGTTATATAAATTCATTTGATTTTTCCCGATTAAAATTGATTATTTCTTAATAAAAATAATTCTTACAGATTAGATAAACTTTTTAATGAACAGGGCCTATGTCATAGAAGTATCATTGAAACAATTTATTTCAACTACTTTAAAGTGAACATAGGAATAAAAAATATACACTATAAAAAAGCCAAAACATATTACTAGTACAAAACAAACGAATTTTTAACAATTTCTTTAAACTATTTCTTCAAACATTTTCGTAATTTAGCAGAAAAAAATTGAATGTTGAGGAGAGAGAAAAAAAAGAAGTGTACCTAAATTGGAGCACTTTGAAGTGACTATTAAGAGATGAATATGCAGAAAAAATACCCAGAATAACAAAAACCATCTCATATTTCTTCAATCTTCAGTCTCTTTTTTTTTTGTTTTTGTTTTTGTTTTTGCAGTTTCTCTGTCTTTTACGTGGTACTCTCAAACTATGTTCTTTTCTTATGCCAAGAACAATTTATATTTATGAGAAACTTTACTTTTTCTTTTACTTTTTATATGGTAAACTAATACAATTAGAAGTTTGCTTTAAATACCGTCCATTAAGTGGAAGAATTTGGGAAAGAGATTATCATTTTTCGCCTGTATAAAACAATTTGGATTTCTCTTTCATTTTTTGGAATTTTCTTGATTCGGCTCCATTAGTTTTTCTATTTTGGGCTTTTATAGGTTTATTATGGGCTTGTTTATGGGCAAAGAGTGCAAGTAGATCCAGCTTAGCATTGAACTTGTTGATGTGTCCATGTTTTTTTAGGAGTAACATGTTATGTTATAATACCAAGTAAGTGTTGGCCCAGTGGTGATGGGGACTGATTTTGGTAGGACGGACCCGTGTTCGAATCCCCGCAACACCCTTGGGAGAGGAATGGAACCTTACCACCCCGAACTTGACCTCGATCCGGATGTAGCCCGAAGGGTGAACCGGGTGTAAACACCAAAAAAAAAACATGTTATGTTATAATCCCCTCATTTTATTTTGAGAGATATTTGTTGATATACCTCCCAAGTCCCACATCGGAGAGATAAGGAGTTACTTAATTTATAATTGTTCACCACCTACATTAGTATGAGGTCTTTTGGAAATGAGCTCAAAAACATATCCGTACAGGCTAGACCGAAAGCAGACATATCATACTAATGGTGGAGCTGTAGGTGGACTCGTGGGCCCTACAATATTCTTGTATATGCAAATTCTTGTAGCCTTCATATTTTCATATCGTCTAACAAAATCGGGCCACTGTTTACTCTAATTAAAAACAGTAAAGTTTACATGAAACACATGAAAAGTTAGTTTGGGGTTGAGGTGGTGGAGTAGTGGCATATCCCTGAGGTCTAGTGATCAAACCTCATTGGACTCATTTGAGGATTTCCCCTTATCCCCATCAAGTGAGTCCCCTTCATCTTACCTCAAAAAAAATAATTGAAAAGTTAGTTTACGACTCTACGTAATTGCCATACAAAAAAAAACTTTAAAATTGAAAAGTTAAATAATACTTTTTTTAAGGGGAATGTTATATGTACCCCTTAGGCCTACATACAAACATTAAATACATTTCCTGAAATAATATTATTTGAAGAAATAATGACACAATCACACGTCAATCGATATAACTAGGAGTGTGGTACGATATCAAAATTGGTAGAAGAGATGGTGTCATTTCACTAGCTAGCGAGGCTATTGCAAACCTTCATGGCGCAACACCGGTTCAAGGTGGTCTTTTCGATTTTGCTACGAGCAACTTGGATATGCCACAGATGATGATCCTCTTTGGTATATACAATCAAGCAGAGAACGAGCTGGGATCTGTAAGAGACATGGTTTCAACAGTTGTCGAGATTGTTCAGCAGAATGTTGTCCCAAATCCCAATCACCAACTCCTATTATCACAAGACTAGCTAGACACAAAAGTTTTTCCTTAGAATTTGGGTCTGCTATGAGGAAAATCGGTAGGATTGGAACTCTTACGGGGTCACAAGGCCAAATTAGAAAGAATTGCCGTCGGGTTAATTAACGATTTAAACACCTTCATACTTCTACTATTGCTTGCACGGTTATTTCATATCTAAGCCCAGAATTTCTTCAGATTATTCAAGTACTCCGTTATCATTTGTTCTTGGCAAAATTGGCCTCAACACCACAATATATGGCGCGGGTGTACCCAGCACCACCAACTTTGACTAATAGCCAAAGCACCTCAAACTATTAGCCTGGGTGCTAGGAGTGTCATAAATGCAGCCGGAGCTAACTTTTTTTGCCGACGGGGAGGAATCCGTGTTAATTTTTTTTTTCCCATTTTCCTCTTTTTCTTTCATTTATCCTATTTTTTCATTGATTAGAAGCTTAAGTTACGTGAATATGCGTCGAGAAAAGTTAGCTTTAGCGTTATTTATGACACTCACTGCACCCAGGCCGATAGTTTGTGGTGTTTTGGCTACTAATCAAAGTTGGTGGCGCTGGGTCTGGGTGCACCCGCGCCATAGCCCAAGATTTTTTCAGATTATTCAAGCACATAATGTTGGATTGGTTTCAATTGAATTGTCAAACTATAAAAAAACTTATAAGTTTTACAAATCGATAATTATAGATAATAACAATTAAAGTAGTGCATTGTCATGTGTGAAAGTCAACATGTTGCATGTATCTAGAAATAGATGAAGGATAAAAGTACATGAAAGTTAACAAAAAAACATAAATGGTCTGACTATGTTAGTCTGTTTGATCTATGTTATAGTCTGTTAGATCATAGATGGTCTAACAAGATACCAATTGAAGTAGAAAAAACATAATTCTGGACAATCAAAAAAAGAAATTATGGCAATCAATTAGGTACTGAATGAGTAAGCTAAGAGTGCCAAATATCAAAACGTTGTAAGTAGAAGTTTTGTGAATCTCATAATTTCACATGAAAGCTATTTAGCTGGCCGGCTGAAAGTCAAAGATACAATAGCTAACATCACCAAAATAATTTAGAACTCCATCAAAGAATCTACATACACATGCATGTAACTTAATAAAAACCCTACTTTGGAAAGAAAATGTTTTATATTGCATCAATTCGATAACTTAAGTTACTTAAAAATTATGTTTAGTTGAAGGCACGTTGATATTGCACTAAGGAATAAAGACCTGTCTTCGTCCTAAGCCACTCTCGAACCCCCCCGTAAACTATAAACACAAATCTAGTTAGCTAGTCTCCTATATTCACTTCCTAAACGGTCCATATATATGGCTCGAGCCAGTTGGGCTAGTTCTCCCACGACGGCGGTGCTAGGCGCTGTTCTGATCTTCATGACCCTTGTTTCTCAATCATATGGTCAATTGAAGGTCGGGTTCTACGATGGAAAGTGTGGGACCACCAACGTCGAGAAAATTATTTTCGACATTGTCGAGGTAGCTTTCAACAATGAGAAAACAATTGTAGCAATCCTCCTTCAATTACAGTTTCATGACTGCTTTGTTAGGGTAACTTTTCCTTATCTTCATAATTTATACTTAATGCTACATGCTATTTGATCTAGAGACTATAGAGTAATACCCATCTAACTTCTATGAAACAAGGGATGTGATGCGTCTAATTTGTTGGACGGAAACAACACCGAGAAAATTGCAGGGCTAATTGGTAGTATTAGAGGTTTTGATCTTATAGACGCAATTAAGGAACGTTTGGAGCAAAGGTGCCCACAAGTCGTCTCATGTGCCGATATCGTTGCCATAGCGACTAGAGTTGCAGTTTTTTTGGTAAGTAAATTAGTAATCAAGCAATAATAATAAATCTAATATTGTGTACGTGAGACAATTGACACAAGATTATTGTTAGCTAATGTAAAATTGACCCGAAAAAATTACAAGTCATGCTTATCTAATAAGAAGTTAGTTGTGAAATTGTCTCGTACTCCATCCGTATTTTAATAAACACAACCCTTATAATCTTTTGATCATAAGTTACATACCTTGATTTTATTTTGGTAAAAACTACTGATAAAATTATATATGTTGAAATTGCACATTGAAATGTACGTACTATGATCAAACAATAATGATAGTATAATTTTTCTATATATTAATAGAAAAGAAGGTTCAATTTCATTCAAATTTTGACCACAAAAGTCAAGTATTCCATTTATTTAACGCATGACAAAACTCTCTACATGAAATTTGATTAGGCCGGAGAAGTGTGGTACGACGTTGAAAACGGAAGAAGAGATGGTGTGATTTCACAAGCTAGTGAGGCTATTGCAAACCTTTCTCCAGGGTCGACCATCCGAGTTCCCCATGCTGTTCAAGTATTTGCTAACAACTTCTTAACTTCTAATAAAATAGATAATCTCCCTTCAGAAGCATTGGAGGCTATTATAAACCTTTCTGTGTGGTCAAAAATCCCAGTTCTGCGTGCCGTTCAAGTAGTAGAAGTTTTTTCAAACAACGTTTTTACTAGCAATGAATTGAGTATGCTTTTAAGTATGTACAATGCAGTATGGAAAGATCAGGGAGGTCAAGGAGGCAAAAATCTTTACCGAATGGCTAACCAATTTTTAACTTTGCAACGTACCAAGACTATTGTTTCAAGACTAACCACAAGGTTTGGCTTTGAATTCGGTCTGTATGAAGAAACTTGGTAGGGGTGGAGTTAACTAGGGTCACAAGGCCAAATCGAAAAGAATTGTCATTGGGTTAATCACAGTTTAAAGCGCTAATACTTCTAGTAATAGTCGCGTGCATGATTATTTCATATCTAATTAAGCGTGGAATAATTGTATTGGACTATTTAAGCTTAAGTAATCCCATTAATTCATTTAACATTTGTTCTTCATTATGCGTTTTAATTCTTTGAATTACGTTGTTCCCTTTATTATTATGAGGATAAAAAATTGTTTGGTTTGTTTGGTCATTCTATTACAGAAATAAAAATATTGTACTATTATCTTATTAATCAAGAAATAGAAGTTTTTGAAACTCGAGTATAATATTGTACTATTAGAAGACTTGAAATAAGTCAAGGCCAAATCCTTGTTACACGTATGTCAAATTAGTGCTTGCCACCTTAATCAATTTAAGGAATATTACATTTTGTAATTAGTATAAAAAAACCTTATGTACCACCTCTAAGGCAAGATAACTTCTAACATACTTTTTAAGAGAATCGGCTACATTTGACTTTTTGAAGTCAATGATCTCTAAACCTTGACTTCCAATACAACCTTTTGATATTTAGCTTTTTGCTTTATCTTTCCAAAACTACATTCCAATCCCACTTTCTAAATAATACTTTCTCCATTCTGGAAATAAGTGAAACACTTCTCTACATTGTACGTCCAGGGTGCCTATGAGATACCGACATACCATAATAGTAGGCATTTCAAAGCATTGCCAGTGAAGAGATATAAAACAAACCCCCCCAAACAAGGTAAAACAACAAGTGTTAAGGTTATGTGAAACGTCTATTATTGATGTGTTAAAAGGTTGTTTAGAAGCGAAAGGAGCGAAAGCTATTTAGCTAGGCTGAAAGTCAAAGATACAATACCTGGCATTACCAAAAAAAATTGAGAAGTCCATCAAAAATTGTCAACAAATAATGCATGCCTGATTAGTTGATATTTTGATAACTTAATATGCATGCCTGATTAGTTGACTATTACATAAATAATGATAAATCTGATCGATAAGCTAATTAATGTTTTGTTAAGTTCAGGCCCGTAGCTGGGGGTGTGCAAAGAGCTCCTTTCCTCAATCTCTTCAACCAAAAAATTCAAGTTTCCACATCTTTAAAAGTCAAGACTTTAACTTTCTAATTTCTTCAGTTCTTCAGTTCTTCAGTTCTTCCGTTCTTGCTTCATATCTTGTTATCCCAAAAATAAAACCAATCCATAGCATTGATTCATTCTATCTATTCTCTATGGAAAATTGTGGTATTTTTCTCTCACCAACGGGAAAAATTTTATTTTTACCCAATTTGAGATTGTCATTCAATCTCCTAAAGTTCGAACTTCAAAGTCTCCAATTGACGATTTTCGATTGAATTCGAGTAAGTAGTACTTTTATTTTTATTTTTCTTGCTTGAGTTTATGCGATTGAATTTTTCTGCAATTTAGTATTTTATATTTTCTGCAATTATGCTCTTGAATTTATGCGACTGAATTTTTCTGCAATATGTAGTATTTTGATTTTAATTTTCTGCAATTATGTGCTTGAATTTTTCTGCAATTACGTGCTTGAATTTCTCTGCAATTAAGTAGTATTTTGATTTTTATTTTTCTGCAATTATGCGCTTGTTTTTTTATTTATCTGCTGAATATTGTCTAATCTGCATAGTAAGTAATCTGTTTTTTATTTGTATATTTGCGTATTTTTTCAAATGCAAACTGATGGCTGATGATGGAGTAGATGGATATTGTGAATTGCAAAAAGATAAATGTTGCATTGGCTAATATCCAGCAAACATCTTGAAGGCAGAAGTCAAAAATCCCTTTAATCTCTTCTTTTTGGTATAATACTGTTCTTTTGAAATCTATGTACATTTTTTTGACTTCAGGCTCCTTTGCCAACCATATTGAATTGAAGAAAAGAATCTTGGTATGGTTGTTGTGGATATCTCTGTCATGTTAACCAAGCACATAACTGAGTGTCTAAAACAGAATGGCAAAAATTCTGGCGATGGTACTTTATGAATAGCAATTATGCTTCATAATAATTATTTTATTTTCTAAAATTTGTTAGCTTAATAATCTTTTAATTTTTTGTGTTGAAGGTTAATTTTGTTTGAACGGACTCGACGTGATTTCGAGATTGGAGAAATTTAATCAGTGGATGTTATTGATATGAACTTTATCTCTCCAGGTTATAGCAATATCCATTTGACACTCTAATTTAATTGTTAAATTAGTGAAATCTTCTATGAGTTTATATATATAGGGCCCAATTTTCATTTTAGAACAGGGCCCCATAAATCACCAAGACGGCCCTGGTTAAGTTGAAGGCACGTTGATACAACACCTACTAGGGAATAAAGACCTGTCTTTGCGCCAAGTAGTCTCGAATCCCTCTATAAGCTACAACAAACATCTATGGCTACATAATGTAAAGACTTGCTAAGCAATTATATATGGCCAGGGCCAGGGCTCGTTCTTCCTCTACCGCGGTGCTAGCCATTGTTCTGCTCTTCATGACCCTCGTTGGTCAGTCTTATGGTCAATTGAAGGTTGGGTTTTACACTGGAAAGTGTGGGACGAACGACGTTGAGAAAGTTATATTCGGCATTGTCAAGGCAGCTTTCATCAATGACAGGACAATTGTAGCAGCCCTTCTTCTATTACAATTTCATGACTGCTTTGTTAGGGTAATGTTTCTGTACCGAAATTCGTAATTTGTGTTACTAAGTTTCATTAATCATTATACTACATGCTAGCTAGTCGATCTAGAGATTGATGATATTCATCTTATTACTATGAAACAAGGGATGTGATGCGTCCATTTTGTTGGACGGAAGCAACACAGAGAAAACTGCAGGGCCTAATCGCATTGTTAGAGGTTATGATCTTATTGACACAATTAAGGCAACTTTGGAGCAAAGGTGCCCACAGATCGTGTCATGTGCAGATATTATTGTCCTATCGACTAGAGTTGCAGTTTTTTTGGTAAGCAAAAGACTCATAAAGCAAATATTGTTAATACATCTAGTTGTGGGACTGCCTAACTAATAAATAGAGTCACGAGCTTATCTCACAATAAAGTATTGTGAGATTGTCTCATACTTCATTTTTTTATGAACACGACACTTCGATTTTCACAGTTTTCAATGCTTATTTTTTATTATAATATGCATTACTTATATAATAGTAAATATATTTATAGAAATTAGGGAAAAAATGTCATGACTTATAAGTAAAAATATAAAAGTATCAATATCTGTTAAAATATTTATAAGAAAATCTGCAACAAGTCTAACAAAATATACTACATGGTTATATATATATATAATAAAGAATGAGTACAAACTTTGTGAAATTTGATCACACAAAAGTCAAATGTTATTATTATCAAGTATAAGATGCTGATATAGTAGTCACTAGTCAGTAGCAGATGACAATATTTATAGTTGTAATAATATGCAAACTAGTTATTAGGCCCGGGCTACGCTCCGGGTAAGAAAAAATTTCATTTATTAATATTATACTTTAAGATAATAACACTTAATGTTATTTGGCCTAGTGGTTAAGACTTTAGTATATGTTCTTGAGGTCCTGAGATCAAACCCTATGCTACGCAATTTCTAATTTTTTTTATTGTTGTGGATTACGTGGAGTAAAACTCCCTTAGGGAGAGCGCCACGTGGCACCGTTCTTGATTTAGGCACGCCTTTTAATATATTAGTATAGATAGGTACTTACATATGAGATATGACTATGATAAATTCTGTAACTCTAGGGAAAGTGAAGTGTCTTTTGGAAATTACGCTGAAAAAGTTTGCAGAAAAACTTCGTAAAATACACTAATTGCATTTCGTAGTTATAAATTAAGAGTTTCTCGTTGTAGAAGATAAATACATCATATAAATGCATGACAAAGCTCTACATTCAATCTAATTAGGCCAGAGGAGGGTGGTATGATATCGAAAGTGGAAGAAGAGATGGTGTCATTTCACAAGCTAGCGAGACTATTGCAAACCTTTCTGCAGGATTGACGACAATCCGAGTTCCCCGTGCTGTTAAAGTATATGCTACCACCTTCTTGACTGATACACAAATCAATGGTGTCGTTTCGACTGCTATGGATACGGCATACCAGTCTGCTGAAGGGTCGAACATCCAAGTTTCCGTTGATGTTCAAAACTATGCTATGAGCTCTTTGACTGGTACTCAAATGATGACGCTCTTGACTATATACAATACAGTACAGAAAAAACTGGGAGGATCTCAGGAAGCCATAAATATAGTTCACCAAATTGGTCAGCATATACTAACTCAATCATCACGTACCACACAATATGCCTCTCAATTCATCTCTTCTATGAAGATACTTGGTAGAGCTCGTGTTCTTACCGGGTCACAAGGCCAAATCAGAAAGAATTGTCGTCAGGTTAATTAACTTTTAAACACACTAATGAGGTTTCTTGCACCATTATAGCATATCATGTGATTTGGATGCGCAATTAGAGATTGACAACGAAAAATTTTCCCTTTAATCTCCGACATATCTATTTTCGTTTCTTTGTCTTTTTTCTTTCCCAAAATTGAGGATCAGAATTCACACTCTTCAACCCTACTCTTGAGACTTGAGTTACATTTATTCTTGATATACTGTAAGTGTTAATTGTGACTTGAAATCTTGTGAATGGCATAAGGCTAACTTTGAATGCACATATCTTTTAATATATAAATGGTTTTGATGTGATTCAAATTGGAGGTGAAAGCTTGTTCAAAGAGCTTTCCAACGATAGGTCATATGCCTAATTCCGCTGAGAAACGAGAAAGTTATGACTGTTTTACGAAAACTGTTTCGTCTGGGGCCCGATCGGACGGATTTCGTTTTTTTTGGTATTTTTCGTTTTTTGATTCTTTTTAGGGTTCTTTATGGAGTTTTTCTAGGGTTTTTTTGTATGAGGTTTCCTTATGTTATAAATAGGACCTCTTAGTGCTCATTATTAAAAAACACACAACTTATGAAACACTTTTAGCCTCTAGAATTTAGGACTCCTTGTATTATTCTCTCTGATTTTCTCCATTATAGTGAAGAAGCTCGAATCCCCCACCTGTGGATGTAGGTCTATTTTGACCGAACCACGTAAATCCTTGTGTTCTTTGTTTGTTCATCTTTATTGTTTTCTCACATTTATTATTTCATTGATTTTCTGTTCCGCATTAATCAAACTACAACACTCAGATTCCTAACAGTAAGCAACATTTGCATAGCATTGTTATATTACTAGAAATGACAAACAAGGGGAAGGTTAACACAATAATAATTATGAGTATATTTTTCCCAAATGGAAATCATGGTTTCACTTCTTCGTTTGCTGATCACTCCTGCAAATTTTAAGTCTGATTAATTCTTCCGAAATCATGTTCATATTCTGTACAAGTTAGAAAACAAAAGAGAAAGCAGCCAAGCACAATGAAAAACACTTCTCTAGCAATTACATTTGTGGAGATTTTGCAATCCTTAATCTACATATCAACTTAAAAAAAAAAACAGCCTACTAATTATAATTGAATGAAATAGACTCCAACACCTAACAACAATGAAGGTAGAGTTAACCCAAATTTTGCAGTTGGACTAGCACTAGCTGATCCATTATGGTGATTGTGGGACATGCTTGAAGCAGTAGCTGCTCCTACTGCTCCTGCTGCACCATATAATGGAAGACGTCCTCCTATTCCACCACCACGCCCTCCGCTACCACCACGACCACCACCACCACCACCAGAACCACCTCCACGACCACCACCACCACCACCAAAACCACCTCCACGACCACCACCACCAAAACCAAAACCAATTTTCTTACTGATTGCTGTTATATGTTGTAGTCCGTCTTCTGGCAATGCTTGCGTGCCCTTTATGTTAGTATGTTCTTCCATATCTGTGTGACAAATACAATAGATCAGTATCTTCGGCAGTGGCGGATTTACTATTGGTCCCTATAGGTCACGTGACCAACTATTATTCCTGGAAAAAAAAAAAAAAAAAAAAATTCATTTGAAGCGTTGCTTCTCTCACACGCGAATACCCCAAGTTTTCCTCTTTCTCTCTCTTTCTCCTTCGCGAATCCCAGGCGAATGAGGCGATAAAACCCTAAGTCACCGCGAATCCCTCACCCTCACCAGTAGCCGGACACTCTTTGCCGTTCAGATCTTCACCAGTAGCCAGTCGCCGGTGAGTTTGTAATTCTTTATGTCTTTTTTTGTAATTCTTTCATTCTTTATATCATTTTTCTAGATCTATTTTTTGAAGGAATTAGGGTTTTGAAAAATTGAAATTGTTTTGTTTTGTTTGATTTTGTTAGGGTTTTAGACTGATTGGTATTTGGTAGGTTGTGGTTCGATTTTGTTGAATGTTTTCGTTTTTGTTCTTGTTTCTAGTTTGTTGTTCGTCATTTGTTAATCTTCGCCGGTCAGTTTTTTTGAACTTCTTCATTTGTTGTTCGTCGGCAGCGAGCAGGCGGCAGCGGCAGTGGCAGCAAACTTCAGCCTTCAGGTATTCTTCTAATTCAACCTTCTTAATCTTCGCTTAATCGCTTCTTCAATTATTCTTCATTGAATCGTTGTTGGCTTGTTGCTGAAAATTGATTGTGTAGTTGTGTATTTTTGTAAATTGGATTTCATTAGGATTTCATTACGAATTTACGATTGTGTTGTGATTTAGGAATTAGATTAGGATGAGGTGAAGAAGGCTACTCAACTCATGTCTCTTCTACAAGAGTTAATTCAGTTGGCTTATATGCTGCTTATGTTGAATGAATTTGTGCTTAATTGGTTTTCAAGTAGGATTTTTCCCAAAGATGTCTTTTGTGAAAGCTTAAGATAGTCCTTTATGCCTGTGGTATGAAAATGAGTTCTCTTTGGTTCTGACTTTTGAGTGATCTGACAATACTTTCTACGCATTCTTTTGTTTTTTCCAGGAAATAATTCCATGACATCGCTAGCAATCCAATCATATAATGCAATTGAGCTACAAGCCTTTATAATACAGTGGCTAATTGGTGAATGATGACTATGACGTTATGAACATTGGATTAGCTTTGAAGGTTTGATTGATTGTGTTCAGGTAATGCACTAAAACCCTTGTTTTAGGATTTTTAGAATTGGACCTATCATGTGAAGGTTTCGGAGAGGCCATGAATGAGCCTTTGGTTTTATGTGTTTTATGTGCTGGTGGAATTAGTTGGAGATGGATAGGATTCCCTCTAATGTGAAATTATTTGGTATATATGCATAATGCGTTGATATGAGATTAAATTTGCATCGTTTAAGTGAATTTGATTGATATGTTAACAAATTGAATTGTTGTATCTAATTAAAAATTATAATTTAAATTTCAGAATGAAAAGAAAGAATACGCAACCGAATATCTCAAGTTTTTTTTACTAAATCAGTATCAAAACATGAAAACTCGTCGAGAACAATTGTAACAATTTTTAGGTACTATTTTATTGTAATATGAACTATTATTAGTCATAAATTGATTTTATTTGAAGTAGTTTTTTTTTAAATTCATGGATTATCCTATATGGATGTGCGTATCCGAACCCGTACCCGTACCCGTACATGTACGCGTATTCTCTGTGCAACCTAGTCGGTAGTGACCAACTATTCATAAATTCCTGGATCCGCCACTGATCTTCGGTGATTCAACCTCTTCCATCCCCTCATTGAGTATCTTAATAGTTTTTTCAATTTAATAAGGATTATTAGTTTGTTCGAATTTTTGTTAGGCCTGTTTTCCTCAGCTTATTTTCAGTTCAGTTCAGTTCTTAAATGATGATCATTAATATTAATTAGTTATAATTTAGTTCAGGTCAGTTGTTTTATGCCGAAGAGAACATGCCCTTAGGAGTAATGTGAAGTGTTAAAAAATTGACTTGTTAGATTCAGAAAGTTGTCAAAAGTAATTACGTTATGGTTCTACCAAAATGTGTACTACTATGAATATATGATCAATGAAATTTGGACTTCCAAGCGTGGCTGTGTTCAATTTTCCACCGGCCAACGTCAAATGTAGACTAAAATCTCGTGTTTAGTTGAGTAAATCATGACGCGATGTATCCCTTTGTTGGAAAGTGACCAGATATTTTGGTGAATATGTCACAAATAGACATTTATAGAATAGTTTTTTTTTTTAGTTTTTGACAGTAATTTATAGAATAGTTATAATTTATTAAACAGACCTTTTATATATTATATATCGGGCCTATTTTGTTCACCTTATTTTAGTTCTTATCAGGATAAATAAGTTCATATAAGTAGTTCATATAAGTTCATATAAGGTAAAAAATAAGATCTGACAAACTCACAAAATAACGCCTAATAAGTTAGATAAGTTCAGATAAGGTCTAATAAGGACTAATAAAGTTAAATAAGTTTAGATAAGTTGAGATCAATTTATTTAATTTCATATAAACAAAAATAAGTTAAATAGAACATGCCCTATATGAAAAACTTTATAATTTATTGACAACTTAACACCTTAAAGTGTTTTTTTTTGCGGGAAACAACCTTACCATATCTTACGACGTTGACTCACCAGTTTCCAATGTTGACCCACTTAAATCCCCTATATGCTCTACACGTGGGTCGGGTTTTTACACTCTTTTGAGGAGAACATGAAGGGGAAGGGTGGGAAAAGGAAAAACCCTAAGCACATGCAGCATCGATAGGAGCGGTATATAAAAATCCGAAAATCGGTGGGTCAATGCCAGAAACTGGTGGGTCAACGCCTGAAAATAAGATAAGGTTGTATCTTGTAAAAAAAAATTAAACTTGAGGTCTCAAAGTTGCCATAAAAATTATATAAGGGTTGTTTCTCGCAAAAAGTGATATACAAGATATGTTTGACAAATTTTAAAGGAAGACTTTCATTTATTGTGACCACTATAGAATTTACAATAAAAACAAAAAATATATTTTGCAAATTGTATATGAAATTATATTCCAAAATTTACAAAATCTTCAGATAAGGAAGCATAGAAAGTGAGACTTCTCAGAAAATACTTCGAGAGAAATAAATCTTCCTAGTATTTCTACTTCTTAGAAAATGTAAGAAGTTGCTTACCTAGATGAATAGAAATTCCTATAAACATTAAAGTTACTTTTTTTATGAAATAGATTAAAATTGCTTTCTTTACTGATAACCAAAAACTCTAGAAATTCTTATGAATTTGAGCGCATTATTGAACAAATTCTACCTTCGATATGAACCAAACAAGCAGTTATACCCTCAAAATAATTGAATAAACAGTAAACTGTCCATATATAAAGTAGGCATCTTTGTTTAACTTTAATTTCTATAAGCGCAACTGCGCACATATGTATATTGTATATCCCATAGTTGTATACTTGTATGGCCCTATTTGGCATTAGCGTTTTAAGTAGCGGGTAGAGGTTAGACAAGGTCAAAACGCTATTTGGGATTTTAGTGAGTGTTTGGTAAGGTAGCGGTTATAGTAGCGAGTAGAGTTTGGAGTAGAGGTTTGGTAGAGTTTGTAAAACGTTACACAAGTTAACGTTTCACTTTGTAACCTGCGGTTTGCTGGTGCAAAATGCAATACTATAGTTGTTATTTATTTTTTCTTTTTCTTTTTATAATTCCTACCAAAGCCCCAAAATTTGTCTTATCTTCAGTGCCAATCTTCTCGCCTCTTTCATACTAGAGTTTGGAGTACTTCATAGTGTCATGTTTACAAAATTTTATGAGAGAGAATAAATTTATATTTCTCCTTTTATGGGATATGTTGATTTTTGTAATGCATATACTTCTTTTTACTTAAGGTTGTATACTTCTTTTTCATATGCATGTTTTTGAAAATCGATTGACATATAATACACCCTACGGACTTATACTAAAAATCAATATATATTTTCTAAAAAGACAAAATCATTCGTCCATGTTATTATTGTTTAGTTATTGTCTAATATGTTCACTCTTAGTGTCTTATATAAAGTTATAAGGACTTCGTGTATCATTTTTCTTATAAAAAATAAGGCATAACTTTTAAATAAAAATCGATTTTAACCATTAAAGTATTAAATCAAATGTTTATATATAGTTAAATTTGTAACTAAATATATGTAATTTGTTGTCTTTTATATTTTCACCGCTACTATTACCAAACAGTTATACATGGATTAACTACTTTGACAGCTAACCTCTAACAGCTACTAGTTGACCGCTAATAGTTGCTCCAACCGCTAACAGCTTACTACAATGCTAACAATTCCTACTAAACCGCTTTTGCCAAACATGCCCTATGTGCTTGATATGCCACCCTAGATATATAGTTTGTTAGGCCGATTGAAAATTATTTCTTAATAATGAAAATATGATATCACACTTTGTAGTGGACTAAAATAGTAGTAGAACAACGAAAAGATTGGAACTTGAATTAAAAGAGAAAAAGAGAAAGAATTGTACCTAAATTGGAGCAGTCGGAAGTGAGTAGCAAAAATTGGAGTTGCAGAAAAACCACCAAAATGACCAATAATATTCTCATCCTTCTCCAATTTCTCGTTTTCTGTTAAGATTATATTGAAGGAAAAAGCTTGAGTATTATTGTTGAACTAATGTCAATATTTATAGTACATCAAATAAAACCTAATGAAGGTAAAATAAAGAATTCAAACTTTATTATAATAAATTTTATCTTTAACTAAAATAATTTCTTAACCAAATATTATTTTTTTGAGGGGAAAAGGTGGGAAGATCATTATATTAAATCAAGTTCAGCAAGGGAGATAATATCCTAACCAAATATTATCGCTAACATTTTGTGGCTCAATTGTTATTATGGAGGCATTTAATTATTAATAGATACTAGTATATAGTAGGAGTTTTTTCAAAGTTCAAAGCTTACACGCTAATTTTTTTTCTAAATACTCCTGTAATAATAAAAATAGCAAAGCAGAGGAATCATAAGTTTGCTTAGGAAACAACTTGGAGTAGATTATTTTTTTGGGGGAAATCTCTATTTTTCTTGCAAAAAGAAAACTCTTTACAGTTTGAAATTATAGTTTTTTTTAAAAGAAACTTTATGGGATAATTTTACAATGGCTATAATTTAAGCTAGACCATTCATTTGTAATCTCAGATCTATATGATTCATTCAATTGACTTTTATAATTAAACTAAAATTAAGACTAACATTTATACATTAATAAATTCACAATTAACCGTTTACCTACTTTTCGGCAAATTTCTTTTGAATGTTTTAAAGGTCAACGAAATAAAGGGATAAGACGAGTCACAAAAAATAAAGGGCTGAGAAAGTTAGGCTTTGTTCTTTTGGACTAAACTGGACTGAACTGAATTGAACTTAATTTGTCTGAACTTAACTGAACTGAATTACTGTGAGAGAAAAGTAATTGAACTAAACTGAATTTCTATTAATTTCTTTTAAAAAAAACTATAATTTGAATTGTGCCTGAGTTGTAAGTCCTATAATTTCTTATTTTATAGAAAGCTATCTTATCTTAACTTTTTTTTTTTCTGAAATAAGGGACAACCCCACGATTTTCGAATGTCAATTTATGCCATAGAATGTGATTATATTATTGAGAACCAAACTATATCTTTTTATTATCCAAGACTCTAATTATCCATGTTTATTATTCAAAAATTATAACATTTATATATATATATATATATATATATATATATATATATATATATATATATATATGTATATATGTATATATATATATATGTATATATATATATATATGTATATATATATATATATGTATATGTATATATATATATATATGTATATATATATATATGTATATATATATATATATACATATATATATATATACATACATATACATACATACATATACATACATACATATATATATATACATACATATATAATGACATGACAATCCTATGCGGTGCTTCGAATGCTTCTGAAAAAAGCCTCAAATACAAATGGCAATAATACTTAAAAGTTGTATCGCAAAATGGGCATTAACTATAGATCATTACCTGTTAGTGGACTCTATGACAGGCCCAATACTAAAGGTAGGGCTTAGCAGGGTGAGCAGTTTGAAAACCACTACTCGTCTACTCCTATACCGCTCTCTTTTACTCCTATGACAGGCCCATGTCACGCTTACCAAGGCCACTAACCTTGCCAAAGAGTTTAGGGCCGCCCAGTCGTCCCCCATGCTTGATCCTTCGGTTCGGCCCAGTAAGTGGAAACCTTCTCCCCCTCCCTTTGTCCATATTCACGTGGATGCATCATTTGTGAACATTGAAACCAAGTCAAGTTTGGCAGGAGTTATTAGAGATTCTTTAAGAGGTTGGCTCTTTGGTTATTATTCTTTATCATATGCTATTGACCCATATCATGCAGAGTTATTGGCTATACGGCAGGGTTTTGCGATGGCAAGGGATAAGCATTTCACACATATTGCTATCATTTCCGATTGTAAAAAAGCAGTTGACACTATCAATGGTAATTCGGGGCAGATGGATTTTTAAAGTGATCGACTATGGATTGCGGGGAGGCTGGCATTACTTCCGGAAACCAACCTTTTACCTTCACTACACGGAAGACAACCTTGATGGCTCAAGAATGTCGGCATGGTTTGGATAACCTTGATGTAATTATGCATTTTCCCACCCTCCCTAAAAACTGTCAGAAGTTACTCTCTATGGATTGTAATCGGCTTTTTGCCACAACTCTCTAATTATGTTATGTTACCTTTGGTCACCAAAAAAAAAAAAAAGATTGGACTCCTCACGAATTATTTACAATAGATTATTTTGAGTTTACATATGATAGGATTTATTAGAAGAGATGAGAATTGGGTGCAATTTATATTCTACACGAGGGTAGTCTTCTTGGCTCACTTATTATTTGTCGAGATCCAAATAAGCAAACAAAGCGTCTTGCGTGGTCTTATACGTCTCAGTCATGTAATAAACTATTAGTTATGACTGAGATGAGGTTATATTATCAGTTTATAGGTATAAGACTATCAGTTATAGAATAAACTATCAGTTTATGAGCTTAATTAAATTTATAAATAGATGTTTTGGATTTAACTAATAGATGTCTAGGTTACACTGATATGTTTTGAGTTAATTAAATTGAAAGATTTTATAGCTTAAATTGATACCCATCTCAGTTATATCTCGGACTAAGGCGGTCACACAGAAGACTTTTCGATAAGCAAAAAATCAAGTAATGAATAAAAATAACATAAATTCTTGAGTGTTCAGCCCTACTTTTCAGTTGCATTTATACTTGATATAGTGTAAGCAGCATTTGGTCATATTACTAGAAATCAAAAATGAGAAGGTTGACACAAAATTAATTATGAGTATATTTTTCACAAAGGGAAATCCAGCTTTTACTTCTTCGTTTACTAATCACTCTACAAATTTTAACAGTTCTTGCAGCCAAGTACAATGACAAACACACCTCTGGTAATTACATTTGTAGAGTTTCTGCAACCCTTAATCTATATATCAACTAAAAAACAACCTACTAATAATAAACTTATTATTGAATGAGATAGATTCCAACACCTAACAATAGTAAAGGTAGAGTTATCACAAACTGTGCAGTTGGACTAGCTGACCCTTTATGGTGGTTGTGGCCCTTGTGTGACCTGCTTGAAGCAGCAGCTGCTCCTGCTGCACCATAGATTGGAATAATTCTTCCTCTTCCACCGCCACGCCCTCCGCTACCACCACTGCCGCCTCCACGACCTCCACCACCTCCACCAGCACCACCAGCACCACCTTTCTTACTGATTGCTATTATATGCAGTAATCCGTCTTCTGGCAATGCTTCCCTCCCTTTAATGTTATTATGTTCTTCCATGTCTGTGTGACAATGGATCAGTATATTCGGTGTTTCAACCTCTTCCCCCCAATTGGGATTATTAGTTTGTTCGAATTTTTGTTACATGAATCCTTAATAGTAATGTAAAATGTTAAAAAGTTGACTTGTTATTCAGAAGGTTGTCTAAACTAATTACACTATCGGCCCGTTTGGTTAGCAGTACTAAATGGTGAAAATGGTAATGGTTTTTAGAGTAAATTTGTGAAGGCATTCTCATGTCAACATCTATGGTAATGCTAGTTTATTCCAAAACACCTATTTTCTTCCTAAAATTTCATTACCATCCATTACCACTTGGAAAGGTGGTATTGGGTGCTAATGGAAATTTATGAAGTAAAACATATGTTTTGACATTAAGTTTCATTACCATGAATGTTAACATTGAAATGTCTTCATAAACTTGCACTAAAAAGCATTACCATTACCACAATTTAATACCACTAACCAAACAATCAAATTCGGACTTTCACACGTGGCTGTATTTAATTTTCCACCGGCCAACGTTAAATGTACACTAAAATCCCGTGTTTAGTTGAATAAATCATGACTTAGAGGGGAGATATCACCTTTTGGAAAGTGACTTGATAATTTGAGATTATGTGACAAAATAGACCTTTATATTGAGGTTATAGCAAATATGACCATGAAATGATTATAGGCTCATTTTTTTTGAGCTTAGATTTATTTATTATAACCATTATAGAATTTACAATGATTTTGCGACTTGTATAAAAAATTATATACCAATATTCACTAAATGTTGACATAAGAAAACATGGGAAGTAATAAGACTATGTTTTTTTAGACTTAAATTAACTAAACTGAATTGTAAGAAGAAACTAACTAAATTAAAATTGAGTTCAAAAGAACATGGTCTAAAATTTCTTGGTAAATGTAAGATAGAGAACTAAAACTTTGTAATATCCATTTCTGAGAAAAAATATAGGAAGTTGTTTATCTAATAAGAAAAAAGTTACTATAAATTGTAACCAAACAACTTTAGAAATTCCTATAAATTTGAGCATCTTATTGAACAAAGTCTACCTTCCATATGAACCAAACGACCATTTACACTTCTAAAATAATTAAAATAAATTGTCTATAGAACAGTAATTTCTAAAAGCGATATTTATATTTGGGGTCGGGCCGATTGAAAATTATCTCTTAATAATGAAAATATGATATACTCGTGGATGTCATCTAGCTTACTTGATAAAGTCTTGAGGGGGGTACTCGAGACCTGAGATCGAATCCCGTCTACATCACTGCACTTAGTCGCTCATTTACACAAAAAAAAACGAAATTATGATAGACTCTCTCCATCTCCAATAGACTTCTCATTCCTCCTTTACACGTTTACCAATGCACAATTTGTATTATTAATATCTTTCATTATTTATTAATAGCAAATTATGCACGCAATGCATGCTTGATTTTTGTTTTCAAACATAATTCTAACCTTTTTGGGTATAAATAGGGGTAAAAATTTGAACATTATACATTTTTGTTTGCTAAATTTCATAGGTTAAACCTCTATCACTTAACCATTCTTTTATTAATTTTTTCTTACTTATTATTTCTTGTAGGTTCTTAAAATTAAACTTGATGAAAGAATGTTAAGTGAATTTATTTAGGATTTCTTATGTTGTATTAACATAGTCTTTTGTGTTAAATAAATCTTTCACTTGTTAATTGATTGATGTTTCCGTTTTAATGTAATACTTAGTTGTGTTAGTGAATTGATCGATAAGATATTTAATTGATGTATTATTCCTTTTGACTTTTTCAACATAAATGTATTAAATCTTATAGTCAATGTTTCTTTTTAGGGTGACTCAATTATAACTTGATTGCCTTTAACATTTAAGTAACTTTTTTAATACTATATTTGAGTTTGACTTTGTTTTTCCCCTTTTATGGTAATAGTTGATTTACTAATGGACAGTTAAGTAAATTTACCGAGGGACACCATAGCTCCCCCGCCTAACCGCCTCACCCCTCCCCTTGTATAATAGAGATAAAAGTTATAAAAGTTTGATTTTTATAATGTACACAATACAAATCAAACAAGATTCCACATAACTACATTTTTTTCTTATATATTAGAAAAAAAAATTAAAAGATTTTCCTTATTCATGAATAGTATCAAAATTAAAATGAGAAATCTATTAAGGGACGGACAGAGTAGTACATTGTAGTGGACTAAAATAGTAGTAGAACAATAAAAGATTGGAACTTGAATTAAAAAGAGAAAAAGGAGGAAGAAATGTACCAAAATTGGAGCAGTTGGTAGTAAGTAGCAAAAACTGGAGTTGCAGAAAAACCACCAAGAAAATGACCAACAGTATTCTCATCCTTCCACAATTTCTCATTTTCTCTCTCCTCTCTTTGTGGGAACCTTGTAAACTCAGTTGATATTATGGAACCATTTAATAGATAACAGTTTTTCGAAGCTTACACGCTAATTTTTTCAAAGATTCTGTGATAATAAATAGCAAAGCAGAGGAATCAGAAGTTTGCTTAGGAAACTATTTTGGGGGAAAAGATGTCTATTTCTCTTGCAATAAGAATTAAGAAAACTCTTTACAGTTTGGAATTATAGTTTTTTTTTTATAAGAAATTTTATGTTCTTTAAGTTGTCAGGTTCTTATTTTGGGCTTTTACTTTTAGATTGGGCTGTTATACGGGCTCTGAGTATAAGGATATCCAGCTTACGAAACGAAGTTATAAATTCGCGGGCCCGCTGTTCATCTTTAATTTTGTTCTTTTTCTTTGGATTGGGCAAGGGATTGGTATATTTCTGGAATGTACAAGCAACTTTTTAAGGATTTTTATACTAGTACTCTTCCGTACATGAGAAGGCAAGAAGCCTCTTTTCATATGTTGTTTCTCAACCAATACTTATGTTGCTTCTACCTATCCATAAGTAGGGATGGCAGTGACCAAGGACCATTGGGTCCAATGGTATGACTTCCTATCTCCCACATGGGAGACCAAGATTCAAATCTTGGTGGAAGCAAAAATTTCAATATTGTTGGGGGGAGGGGTTGGGGCTTGTTGGCCTCTAGGTGAGTGGCGCGAGGCGGCGGCCCTGGAGGATATTCATCTTACCACGGGTTCCCGAAAGGAGGCCCAAAAAAAAAAAAGTTGGGATGGCAGTGTGTCCAGGACCCAATCAGACCCGGTTGGACTCGACCCGTTATTGCGGGTTTGGGTCTAATTTTTTGGGCCCAATGGGTCTGGATCGGATCTGGGTCTAATAGCTCGTTGATCGGGTTTGGGTCCGGGTCCAATGATGACCCGCCCAAAATCCGACCCGCAGACCAGTCCAATATCTTTAAAATAAAAATCAAATTACATTTCTTAACAAAATTGTAAAACTCTACAGAACTAACTTTTTTTTTTTTTTTTTTTTTTGCTCTAAACTTTAACTTACTGCCATTCCCTCTTTGTTTTCTCTTCCCTACTGGTCAGCTTGTTCATGTATGATTTTATTCAACCTATTGGTTAGTTATGCGAAATGTTGAACTCTAAGTTTTATTCAAGTCCTAAATTTTGATACTTTAATTCAACTCCCAAATGTTGAATTCTTAAATTTTATTCAACACCTAAATTTCATAATTACTGGTTAGTTATGCGAAATATTGAGTAGTTGCTTGATTCAGATTAATGATTTATGATTTTGTTGTAAATGTTTGCGAAGATTATAGAATAATCCGTTAGTTTAGATAAACATTTGTGATTTATGATGTTGAAATTAATGTCATCTTTATGAGCTAATTTATGCGTGTAAAAAAATCTAGTGAAAAAAAAATACAAAAGGATTAATGTGCAATAAAGAAAAACTATAAAAATATATTATTAGACCCGTCAGGTGATCTGGATGTTTTTTTTAGACCCAGTGGATCTGAGGCGAATTTAGATCTGAGTCCAACTGGACCCACCTCGGACCGGGCCCATTGACATCCCTATCCATAAGCCTTTGGGAATGCGTCTACCATCCAATTGAATTTTTCACCATTCACGTAACTCACTTTGACAATTATCTTTTACCAAATACAACAACAACCGTTGCATATTTTCCACCCAAACCTGGAGGCTGGAATGAAAGGTATTGTGTCACTAAGAAGGAAGGTATTGGAATACCCTAGGTATTCAAATGTCAATTCATGTCATAGAATGTGACTGTTTTATGCTCGCAGCCACGTAGCTATCAATATACTCGTTTATTCTGGCTTGGAACAAGCAGTGAATGTCACAATTGACACAATCACAAGTGGAGTTTATATTTACCAAGTAATTATACAAAAGTTAGTACATTTTCTATTAAGTACATTTTACAATTAACAAGTGTGAACTTGTAATTATATGCTAATTTTATTGGCAAACGTTTGAAGTACATATGATAAACTAATAATGTAATTTACAAAAAGTTATTTTAAACAGACATATCAAAAGTAAGTAAATTCAAGTAATATCAAAAGATACAAAAAGAAGAAAAAGAAGAATGAATTCGTTATAATACACATTAGGAGTTCTCCTTGTAAGCTGAGCTCATAAAATATGTCGATAATACTTGAAATTTGAATGGCAAAATGGCATTAACTATGGATAATGACCTGTTATTGAACTCTCTGGCAGGCCCAATAAAGGTAGGACTTAGGAGGGTGAGCACTGAGCAGTTTGAAAACCACTAATCCCTATATCACCCTTTTATTTGCTCTATCAGATTGATCTCATGTTAAGGCACTAGTTGTTTTTTTTTTTTTTGACTTCAAACGACGTAGGATAGATTAATTAGAGGACATGGCCCTATTTGAGTTTACAAGTCTGCTAGTTGTGCCATCCAAGTTTGGCTCCAAATAGCTATCAGTGTTAATAAGTTTAGTACAAGCCGGGTGGGGGGTGAAAATACATTCAAGATCATAAAAACTACGAGAGTCTTTTCTTGCTAGTTTCGCCATCTCGTCTGCTGGGGCATTTGCTTCTCTCTTTTCATGCATTAGTGTTCCTCCGTCCTGCTCTAGGAGCATCCTGCAATTTTTTTTATGATTCTAGTTAGTTGGTCCTTACTTTCCTCTTTGGAATTGATCTCGTTCACTGCTTGGATGCAGTCCGAAGCAATGATGTAATTTTTCCAAGCTTCTTCTCGTGCCCATTGGAGGCCGAGGAGTATAGCTTGTATTTCAGCTGATTTCGAGTTCCTGCAATAACTTTTTGCGATGAATCCCTTGATCTATCTTCCCGTATCTGATCGGCATAAACCTCCAATACCTGTAACAAGATTCAAAGGCATGTACGAAGCATCTACATTGATTTTCATCAGACCATGGGGTGGGGGTTGCCATTTGGGTGTGTTTGGTTTTGGGTTTTTTTTTATTGGGAGCTTTTGTGTTGGGTTGAGCAAAGAACCATTCTCGAGCAAACCAAGTCAAGTTTTTTATAAAAACATCCTCATTTTCATTTTGTTTTTTGAAGATCCATTTGTTTCTTCTTTTCCAAATTTCCCAAAGGGTAAACGAGAACAAGACATTCCAAGGGATTTTTCCATGGCGGATTTCACTTAGAGCGAGATTTTCCTCTAACCAACGGTGTAGAGTTTGGTTGTTGGTCCAGATGGGTCTATTCAGTTTATTCCACACACTACTTGCTCTTGGGCAATCTTTGAGGATATGAAGCATATTTTCTTTTGGGTGGAAGCAAGTATTACATTCTGGGGAGGGTGCGCAGTTTCTAAAGAAAAGATTTTCATTAGTAGGGTTTCTCTCCCACCAAGTTTGCCAAAGGAAGAGTTTGATTTTCTGGTGACCTGGAGCATTCCAAATGATGTTCCAGTCGCATTCAATTGTTTTTAGGTTGTTTAGATGTTTACTTTAAATGTGGGAGATTGCATCTTTGTTGCTGAACTTCCCGTTGAAGGTCCAGGAAGAGACCAGAAGGTCGGGTTCATTAGTGAGAGAGAAGGTTTGGGCAAGGTTTAGCAGTTCCTTTGGAAGGTTTGGGGGGAGGGAGTCTAGGTCTACTGAGTTGTTGATAGACAGGTCTGCAAGGGTTTTATCCTCCTCACCCTTGTTAAGGGGGTCAATTAGGTAATTTCTTAAAGGGGCGGGCCCAATCCAGTTGTCCAACCAAAAGTTTGATTTTAGCACTAGTTGTTTACAATAGAGATTATTTTGAGTTAATATATGATAGGATTTACTAAAAGCAGATGACCCCTAGTTGGGTACAATTTATATTATATATATGGGTGCATCGTATATTGAATAGTATTCTTTGGCTCACTTATCATTTGTAAAGATTTAAATAAGCAAAAAAATAAGAGTAATAAGTAGAAAAAATAGCCTTAGATGTACTATTCACCGATCCGGGTGTAGGGGTATAATAACTAAGATCACTATCATCAATATTTCCATTGTATATGTCTTAGTAATCTCAAGTTTGTATGTATCCTTCGAATACTGCTTACAAATAATCTATTATGTATTTTAAAGTTTAAAATTTACTCCGATCCTTATATTTTGCGATATTTAGTCTTTCTCCCTTCACGTAGACTCTTCTTCCCTCCTAGTAATAAACTAACATGGCCAATTAGAGTATGTCACGTGGATATTTTGGCTGTTCATTTGGTCAACTTTAATTAGGGACCAATATATATATATATAAAGGGTATCCTCAAAATTAAGATTATATATAAATAAATAAACTTAGAATTAATATAAGAAGACATTCCAAACTTGGAAATGATAGTGTAAAATTTTCTTTTTTGAATTGACTTTTGCAATATCTATTGAACAAGTAGTACTATGTTTGTTTGTATGCACGTTGATATGAAAACACTACTACGTGCATCCAAGTACTCTATAACTTAGATGTGTGGCCAAGTCTTTGGACAAACCGGCCTCGAACACCCCTGTATATAACCGGTATCGAACTTCCCCTATATATCATATCATCAAATAATTACAACATATAAGTTTTCTTTTAGCTACTTCTTTAATCTTAGTCTTACTTACATTAAGAGAAATATGGCTAGGATTAGGGCAAATTCGTCCTCTACTGCGGCAGTAGCCGTAGCTCTTTTGATGATGACCCTCGTAAGTCAATCTTATGGTCAGTTGCAGCTTGGGTTCTACATTGGAAAATGTAGGTCGAACAACGTTGAGAAGGTCATTTTCGACATCGTCGAGGAAGCTTTCCGAAGCAACAATAGAATTGTAGCTTCTCTTCTAAGATTGCAGTTCCATGATTGCTTTGTTAGGGTAATATATTTTTTACTTCACCATATAGTAATTTAATAACTTCGTTATTCTACTACACTAGCTAGTAGAAAAACATTGATTTACGTCTCCTAAATTGTGTCATATAACTGGAAAATCGACGCAAAAGGCTAGTCTATATATAACATGTTTTATATTTTAACAATCTATTGATTTGATGCCTCTATATGACAATGAAGGGATGTGATGCGTCCATCTTGCTGGATGGGAGCAACACTGAAAAAGCCGCTGGAGCAAATACAGGAGTTGGACCCTTTGATCTTATTGATAGATGTAAGACAAGTTTGGAACAAAAATGTCAAGGAGTCGTCTCTTGTGCAGATATCATCGTCATAGCAACTAGAGCTGCAGTTTCCTTGGTATAGTAATTAGTAAATGGGTGACCAATACATCATATAGCATAAAGTTAACATATTGATCTATATTAATTAGTAAAGCATGCATGTAATAGATAATGAAAAAAGTGAACTAATAATATGAAATGTGGATTTAATTAATTATCTTGTTTAGGCTGGAGGAAGATATTATCGTGTTGAAGTTGGAAGAAGAGATGGTGTTATTTCACGCGCTGAAGATGCTCAATCAAACCTTCCTGGATCAACAATCTCTGTTCCAGACGCCGTCGATGTATTCGGAAGAAGAGGGCTGAACACTGAAGATTTTGTACTCCTCTTAGGTATAAAACAAACCAATATAACTACCATTTATGTAGTGAAGAACTACATTTGCACTTTTCACGCATGTCAATGCAAAAAAAAAGACATATATCTCTATTTTTGTATTTGTAAAAATTATAAAAAGTACATATTAAGATGAATCTAACAAGATCCCACATGACTATATTTTTATTAATGTATAAATCACAAACGATGGTCAAAGTGAAATTTGTGAATAGTGTAAAATGTCAAAGTGTAGCATCTAATTTGAAACGAAGGTAGTATTTTAAGTAACAATAGAGGAATTTTAATGTTTAACTAACTTACTTTCTTGTACTTTGTATATATAGGTGCTCATACTGTTGGTAGGATCCATTGCTCATTTATGTTGGAACGTCTTTACAACTTCCAAGGATCAGGAAGAGCAGATCCAACCATGAACCCAACCACTGTCTCATCTCTAAGGAACACATGCCCTCGCAGTGGATTAAACAACTTCGTTTTCGCAGACCAAACCCGAGGAAGTGAATTTAGGGTGGATAATGGTTTCTACCAGGCAATTAGGCAAGGCAAAGGTGCTCTCCAAATTGATCAACAAATTGCACTCCACCCACTTACTTCAGGCATTGTAAGAAGGTTGGCAACAACCGGTGATTTTGCCTTCCAATTTCCTCGTGCATTGGTCAAGCTTGGTAGGGTTGGTGTTCTTACCGGTAATCAAGGCCAAATCCGAAGAAACTGTCGTCGTGCTAACTAATACTACTACTACTACTAGCCATTTCATCACTGATTTGATCGTCATTTTCGCTGGAGTACTTGTCTTGAATTGAAGCTCCAACACATTATATTATGTTTTTATTTTCTCTTACAAGTATTGTTTTGTACCAAGATAACACTGTTTTGATTTTTCCATGTTACGTGTTTTTGCTATTCTAATAATCTCAGTCAGAAAAATTATGTCCCATTTGCGATATATCTAGAGTGCTTATTTAAAGTTGGTGAAACGATGTTGGAAATTATTTTTAATTTTGTCGCCTTAAAATCTCTAAGTGTCGCCTATAATTTGACTTAAAGTAATTCTTTCTTGTGTTTGTTCTCATTCTTCACTTTCTCTCTCTAAAATTTACCACCACATTTACAACCAGATATGAGCAAGATCAGGCACCAGATAAAAATTTATAAAACTGAAAGCAGAAGTAAAACCCGACCCCTTAAACTCGTTCCTAAAAACTTTGTAACTATAACCCGAAATGCAGATTCTGATTCCAGATCATTCGATCAATTATGTAATTTTAAAAAAATTGTAAGCTAGAATCCTATTTCTCAATGATATTCCACGATCAAAACATACTAATATGAATATATGATATTGCTCATTCTAGTATTAATTTCTTTATTACAAACCAAAATATAAAGAAAAATTGGGTATCTATCTAATACTCTATTTGTTATTAAATAAATACTCCATTTTGATTTTTGCACTATTTACATACTCTATTTTGACCATAATTTTCTATTTCTGTGTAGAATTCAATGTTAGCATATAAGATGTTGTTCAATTTGTCTCGACATATATTTTCAAAATATCAAATTTTATAATTTTTAAAATTTACTAATGGATAATTAGAAATAGCGATGGTTAAAATTGTGCATTGACAAATGTACAAATCAAAATGTAGCATCTACTTAATAATGGAGGGAGTATATGCAATGTTTCTTAAAAAATACAAAATAATTATTTTAGATCAATCAACTATCTATTGTACCACTACCATATAACAGAAAACGTCTTCCGCCATTGGGGCCCAATCAACATTTTCCCCCATAAATTTAAACCCTAATATAAAAGGTGCAATCAAATTCTAAAAGCCCTTATCTTTAGAATTCATGCATGATTCAAACCCCAATTACGAGTGTGCTGGTGAAAAAGCACTAGTTTTAAGTAAAATACATTCAAATTGAAAGTTTGAAACTAATGAGTATGAGCCTAAATTTGAACCTAATTAGTTTTGATGGAGGTCTTATCGTGATCCAATCCAAAAAATGACGGGAAACAACTCGAAAAAGGTTGGTAGTAGATGTTGAAATTGGTCCCACAAATGGAAATTTGAAAATTTGGATATCCAAATTTTGGGATCGTAGATGATCCATAATGTGAAAATGCACACCCAAAAGATTCGTATAGGTTCATTTCTCTTCAAATTGATCAATGACGACCCATTTTGACACTTGTTGTACTGTTGTAATGATGAGTATATGTGTATGGGGTAACAATGAGATCTTTTCAAGGGTACGAGCCCCTACATTATGTTTTTTTTGGTAGAAGTAGAAATCAAATTACATGACCAAAGTTACGCTATTACAATCCGTATTATAATGTGGCATGCAATAATTAGGGGGTGTGCGGAAATTAAAAGTCTAGTTATGAAGCAGTCCATTTTCATAGTCCTACACGTCTTTGCCATGGCGTCTGCCGATCTTTTAGAGTCTCTGCTACAATGTACCCCTACATTATGTTTAAAGGTTTTTATTTTTTGACTTTTAGTGATTTTAAGTATTATTGACTATGAATTTTTTAAAGATGTTGGGATTTACTTAGGGAACATAATGATTCCCAAGTTGCAATATAATTTATGAGAAGAAAGTTGTTATATGTTTTAATACTATATATTAATTTTAAGTTTACTTTCATTGAGAGAATGTATATTGGACTGATTAATGGTGTTAACTTATAATCCAATTAATCAAATATTGCTGAGTATAGTGATGGTGACATCTTTAAATTAAACCTCTCAATATTTAAAATATTAGCTAGAAATTTGGAGTGTGACATACACACATCCACTAGGTGTGTCTTTCACTAGGTCTCCCAACGACATTATCTAATTTTCCATATTGAATCTGACCTACTGCAAAGCGTGTGAAATGCTTGGACATATTCCGAAGAAGCATCTCCTAAATATATATTTGTTTTAGATTAACACTTAGAGCTGGATTCATCACTTTAGTAGAAGTAGACACAATTTTTAACAACATCTTCGAAAACTAAAAATATACTTCATATAGTTGTACATTACTGATCGAGACAGAAATTTGTTCTTTACTAGTGTTATTAAACTTGGTCGAAAGCATTATACGAGTTTCAAACAGTTGACTTTGGCATCCTATATTTGTAATACTAGTATGTTTCATGTTTGCTTAATTGCTTGTAAGCACGTTGATAAGGTACCGTGTAATTCGTGCATCCAAATAAACAACTTGGTCTTTTAGCCGAGTCTTTGATCGAGCAAGTTGGCGTCTAATACCACCTAGCTATAAGTATGCTGTGTGCACCTCCATATCTGGTATGTCATATCACCAAAAAAACAGCAACAAAAAAACAGTTAACTACTTCAATTTGTCCTGCTCGATTAAGGAAACATGGCAGCGGCTAGGCCAAGTTCTACGGCGGCGGTGGCCGTTGCTCTTCTGATGATGACCCTCGTAGGCCAATCTTATGGTCAGTTGAAGCTTGGGTTTTACATTGGGAAATGTGGGAAGAACAATGTCGAAAGGGTTGTTTTCGACATTATCCAAGATGCTTTCAGAAGCAATAATAGAGTTGTAGCTTCTCTTCTCCGCTTGCAATTCCATGACTGCTTTGTCAGGGTAATTTCATGTGCTTCACCATAAATAATACTTCCTCCGTTTGTTTTAAGTGACACTTTTCTCTTTATGTGAGAGCTTTTCGTGAAAAGTGTGTCACTTAAAAAGAACAGAGGAAGTAACTTCATCGTTCTAGTTTGTATACTGCCTACATGAAAAAGTCTATTAACTACCTAATTGATTTAATTCCTTTAATTATATGTACACAAAGGGATGTGATGCCTCCATCTTGTTGGATGGAAGCAACAATGAGAAATCTGCACCTGCGAATACCGGTGTTGGACCTTTTGACCTTATCGATGCTTGTAAAACAAGTTTGGAGCAAAAATGTCGTGGAGTTGTCTCTTGTGCGGATATTATCGTCATAGCAACTAGAGCTGCTGTTTTCCTGGTACTGTAAAATTCATTATTAATATATTGCATGTAATAAATGTCAAGATAATTGGTGTTATATATACTCACAAAATAAATGTGGATAAAATAAAATTGTTTAGGCTGGAGGAAGATGGTATCGTGTTGAAGTTGGAAGAAGGGATGGTGTCGTTTCACGTGCTGCAGAAGCTCAATCAAACCTACCTGGATCAACAATCTCTGTTCCAGGCGCCATTGACGTATTCGGAAGAAGAGGACTGAACACTGAAGATTTCGTACTCCTCTTAGGTATGGTATAAAAAAAACCTACTTCCTCCGTAACATAATAACTGCAACAAAATGAGCATTATTTGTAAGGTATAAAATATTCATTTGTTGCGTTTATTTTGTTACGGAGGAAGTATATATTTACCATATATAGTGAATAGTTATATTAGAGTATTGTATGAATCCATTTACTTACTGCTCCTACTCCATTCCTATTGAATTGTAATAATCTGACTTTTACGTTATTCACATACTCCTACTTTGACAATAATTATTGTTTTAATTTAAAAGCAAAAGTCTTAATATGTTTAACTAACTTGTTGTCTCGTACTTTGTATAGGTGCTCACACTGTTGGTAGAATTCATTGCTCATTTATGTTGGAGCGTCTATACAACTTCCAAGGATCAGGAAGAGCAGATCCAACCATGAACCCAGCCACTGTCTCATCTCTAAGGAACACATGCCCTCGTAGTGGATCAAACAACTTCGTTTTCGCAGACCAAACTCGAGGAAGTGAATTTAAGGTGGACAAGGGTTTCTACCAAGCAATCAGGCAAGGGAAAGGTACACTCCAAATTGATCAACAAATTGCACTCCACCCTCTTACTTCAGGCATTGTAAGAAGGTTGGCAACAACTGGTGATTTTGCCTTCCAATTTCCTCGTGCATTGGTCAAGCTTGGTAGGGTTGGTGTTCTTACCGGTAATCAAGGCCAAATCCGAAGGAATTGCCGCCGTGCTAACTAATACTACTCGTTATATTACTCCATCTTTAAGATGGGAATTATTGATATTTCAATTTCAGCTCATGGACTCAATATTAGTTCGTCTGTTGGATTGTTATTCAATTATAGGACGATAAGTTGTTTATGAGTATTATTGTATTGGAACAATTTGTGTGATTATCTCGAGTATTGTGTTGTTTGTTACAAATTAGATGGTATGCGATCTTTTAACCAATAAAAAGGTTCACATGATTTGACATTTATGTACAATATGTATATATATATATACTATTAAAACGTGTGAGAGGAACCCCCACATGAATGCTTACATGACTCATGTAGCATCTGACATGACATTCCTCTTTTGTTTTAAAAGAGGCAAAAAGCAGCACAAGAAGTTTTGATCCCCTGATCAACTAATTATAATATTATCCTTTCCACGATCAAGCTACACCACCTTCTAATTTTTGAACAAAGCCCAAACCCAAATACATTCACTACAACAAAATGGCCCTATTGTGGCATTTAATTTGTACCCATTAACTATTCGTTGCAAAATATACATATACCACGCTCAAGTTGACTGTTAACCTTATCAGTTTTGTAAATAACACAAAAGCCTATAGGCTATAACTATATGACACTAACTCAGGTCAGGCTGATGTGGGCTAAGTGCGCTGAGGAGATGGCCTGGCTGGGGAGGCTGGTGGGCTTCCACGCACGGGGCTCAGGTCAGGCCCCGCTGACCAATGAGCCGCTGGCGTAGAAGCAGGCCCAGCAGGAGGGGTAGAGGCGCGTCTAAGGTGCTGGCGGGGGGTGAGGCCTTAGGAATCCATAGATGGGTTGCATCCTCACAAATATGTCGTCTTCAAATAAAGTGAATTCATCTACTAACACTATTTTTATGACTCATCAACTATATATGTTTCTTGCACTCCTATATTCACATCAAACATTTGTATACAAATTCTATAATTTTTGGTAGATGAGTTGCTTTTTGTCTACTGTGAAGTTGCTAGTGTCATTCAAGTACAAGAATATGAAATATAATTGGCAAGTTGAAGATGAACAAAAAAACTAGGAAGTCCAGTAGAGTGACGGAATATCGCTATCAAACTAAGCTATTACTAGAGATTTTGTCTGTTTAAAAGACTCAAAACAAATATGTCATGATAGAAAATAATATATCTATAGAAAAGGGAGTAAAAAGACTAACTGATCCATAAATTGTTTAACTATCGTTTAAATCAAAATTACAATGTGCTTTGCTGCAAATGTAGAAATTGGGATCTATATTTAAGTAAGTTTTTGCACATCGAAGGGTGTTTTCTTAGTTATGCTAATGTTATATGTCAACTTGATACTTTGAGTTCTTGTCCATAATGTTGACAATCTAGATACAAAAAATTTAAAAGCTGATTGAGTGTTTGCTATCTTTATGGTATGACAAACTGTAGCTAATCTAAGGTAGTGTTTTCTGAAATGGATTGTTTTATCTATTTTTATAGAATATACCAATTTGCAGAACAGCAAAAAATTTGCAGAACCAACTTGATGGTGCAATGAGTTATTATGAATGTAGCTTTGTATGGCTAAAGAATGAATCGTAAGCTTGTTGCATAATGTGTACCCTAGTAAATTATCTTGAAGCACATTTTGTGAGATGGATTATACACTTCAGGAGAACCTTGTATGCCTCTGCCTCAACAAGTGGTATCCTAAGCTTGCGACTTCTTACATACAGAGGGCGGGGAGAATGTCCATTATACAACCGGTTGTACCATGCTCATGGTACAACCACATTTATCTTTTGCTCATTTTATCATTTGAAGGTTCCCTTGAAATGAGTAATGAGTAAAAAAATGAACTTGATTGTACTATACAACCGGTTGTATAATAGAAATTCCAGACGTGAGGTGTCTCTGATTTCTAAGGTGAAAAAATTGTTGGGAAATAAATAACAAATATGCAAAATATCGGGAAGAAAAATATAGTACAAAAATGGCTAAAATGACACACAATGTTTTTACGTGGAAAACCCTCTTAAACTAGGGAAAAACCACGATCCCGATCTCCAGGGATGAAAGCTTCACTATAATATTTTTGGGAGTACAAAGGTAACTACTACAACTACAATATTAGACAATATGTGTATTAGGACAAAGTGCTACTTAGTACCCTTCACAATGGTACTTCCACTGATTAATCCTATACACCCTCACACTAATATTGTGTTTATCTCTCTCACCAATTACTCCCTCTTACACTTGTGTTTTGTGTATTCTTCACACTAATACACTCACGCTCCTTGAACTCTCACGGCAATGCCATATATAAGCATAACTCATGAGCTTCTCCAACAAGCCATCATGCAATTTGGCCACAAAAGTCAAGCCTTTTAATAAGCCTACATCTTAGACTTATTTCTTCTTAGGCAACATAGAGCCTTAGCTTTGTCATAAATTGGTGACTATAAGTCAACCAAAGTATCCTTCTTCACATGGAAGAAATCCACCGCCAGTAAAACTTCCATGATTTAGTTATCTTTGTAGCTTCTAAGTCGTTAACCAACCGATTTTGTCTACGGTGGGAGTTGTACCAGTTAAAGATGGAACATGGTACAAATTTACAAGACCACATTAACAGTTTTAATCAGTTAGTGTGTCAGTTGCAGAATGCAGATGAGAAAATATCCGATCAGGAGCAGGCTCTTTTGTTATTGGCTTCACTACCAAAGTCTTATAGGCCCATTGTGCAGACTTTGCTAGTGGGAAGGGAGAAAATTACGCTGGATGAAGCGATAACAATTGTGAGGGAAAATGAGAGGATGATGTCTCAAATAGATGGTGGTGCCTCTTATGGTGATCAGGCACTAGCTGCGGAGGGTTCCGAGAGAGGGAGGAATAAGTCCAGGAGAGATGACCAACGAAGCAGATCAAAATCTCGGCCGAGAGATTATAGCAATTCGGAGTGCTATTATTGTCATGAGAAGGGTCATCTGAAGTATAACTGCCCAAAAATGAAAGAAGATTTGAAGAACTTGAAGCAATTGCAAGGGAAGTTGGGCAAGATGAAGGTAGATGATGAAAGTGACTCCTCAAATGTGGTATGTGGCGATTATGATAATGAGTTGTTGTTGACTCAAAACATGAAGAAGGATGTAAGTCAAGAGAAGTGGGTGTTAGACTCGGCCGCTTCAATTCATGTGTGTCGAGACCCGGCAATGTTTGATACATTGCAAAAAGAAGGTGATTTTGGGCATATCAATATGGGGAGAGACCTCAAAGTTGAAGGCATGGGTAACGTGCGGTTGAGGTTCCATGGTGGTGTAGTGAGAACTTTCCAAAATGTAAGGTTTGTACCTGATGCACATGTTAACTTGATCTCGTTGGGTGAGATGACAAAATATGGGCATAGGTACGTTGGTAGTGGAAGGTGGTGTAAGGTGTACCGATGTAACCGTCTAGTGTTACAAGGGAGCAAGGCGGACAACAACATTTGCTATGTAGATTGTCACGCAATTCGAGGTCACAAAATTGAGATCGGAAAGAAGGCCAAGAAGACGGTCCGATTTTGTGATAATGTGGAGGTATTTGGTGATTTGGGTCGAGGGAGGAATTTGTTGGGATAATCTCCCTAAATCCCCAAATAATAATGTCCTTATTTTTTTGTTATAAATAAAGAAAGAAAGAAAAAGAAAAAAGATAACTAAATCATGGAAGTTTTACTGGCGGTGGATTTCTTCCATGTGAAGAAGGATACTTTGGTTGACTTATAGTCACCAATTTATGACAAAGCTAAGGCTCTATGTTGCCTAAGAAGAAATAAGTCTAAGATGTAGGCTTATTAAAAGGCTTGACTTTTGTGGCCAAATTGCATGATGGCTTGTTGGAGAAGCTCATGAGTTCTGCTTATATATGGCATTGCCGTGAGAGTTCAAGGAGCGTGAGTGTATTAGTGTGAAGAATACACAAAACACAAGTGTAAGAGGGAGTAATTGGTGAGAGAGATAAACACAATATTAGTGTGAGGGTGTATAGGATTAATCAGTGGAAGTACCATTGTGAAGGGTACTAAGTAGCCGGTGGCGGAGCTGTTAATGGTCCCAGTTGGTCCTGGGACCAACTATTATTTTTGAAAAAAAAAATCAAAAGAACATCACACGTGGTGTACTGGTGTTGCTTGCTGCAATATACCTTTGCAATTCTCATCCTCTCCATTTCAATTCTCTTGTGCATCTTCTTCTTCTAGACCCTGATTTAACTCTTCTTCATCTTTTTCTTCATCCCCAGCTTTTTCTCTAATTTATTTGTCAAATATGATTTCCCTCAATAACATCTTCACAATTCAAGGCACATTTGAGGGAAAGCCAACCTGGGCCGCCGATAGCCACCGCCCACCGCCAGCCGGTCGACCGCTCCATGCCTCTAGGAATCTATCGCAGGCCCACACAATAAAGGAGACCAAAATAACAAGTTCTTCAAAAATCCCAATATCTTTTTATATAACCTTGCAATTGTTTGATTTAAAGCTCATGTTGTTCTGGTTAGTTGCTTGTTGCTGATTAATTGTTTGATTGTAGTTTAATTGGTTGTTTATTAAATTTATCAAGCTCCAATTTACATGAATTAATATTTCAAGATGTTGTTTGAATTTTGTTTGTTGCATAAAATTAGGGTTTAAATTGATTTTTCTGAAATTGAGAATTGAAGGTTTTATTTGACGTTTATTAATAACAAATGACAAGATTGAAATATTGATATGAAAATTGAAATTGAGAATTGAAGATTTAGTATTATAGTGTATTATTTGATATGAAAATTGATTCAATGATTTGAGTATCATTTATCAAATAATATAGTTTGACAAAATTGACTTGTTAAATCTAACTCAAATTGCAACTAAAATTCTTGAATGAAATAAAAATATGCAGGATATCTCAAGGTTTTGGATGTGAGCAGTTTTTTCTAACATTATTCTATCTTTGATTAACAAATTTTTGTGAATTTATGTTTTGGGTAGTTATTGGGCCAGTTTTTTCAAGTAGGATGTTTTGTTAAATTGTCTTACAATTTGTACTGGTGTTGCTTGCTGCAATCTAGCTTCATAAAAAGTTGCAATTTCCAATACCCATATGGCCATATTTCCAAATTTGTTGGAAAGAGGAGAGAGAAGGAGGTGGGTGGTGGTGGAGAGAGGAGAGAGAAAGAGGTCGGTGGTGGTGGTGGTGGAGACTGGAGAGAGGTGAGAGAAAGTGGTGGTGGGTGAGAGTGAGGAGAGAGAAATACAAATAGAGGTTGATGGTGTCTAGGGGGTCAAAAGTATTAATGACATTATTTGGTGAGTTTACTTATTTAATAGTAGATTCTTTCTCTTCTAGTAAACTAGCTTTTTATGCACGCGATGCGTGCTTGGATTTTCTTTGCTGAATTTTTTTCTTTAGTAGTAAATATCTTGGTTCTTTTTTACGTGAATAATTGTCTATAACATTTTTAAAACATTGTTATAATTAAATGACTTGAATAATCAAACCTATATAATGTATAAATATCATTAGAAAATATGTTACTAACATTTTGTTGTTTTCAGCAATATAGTTGGAGTTGAAACTATGTGAAAGACAGTTGATGTATGTTCTACCAAATAAAAGAGTTTTATATATTGAGGAATATAGTGAGTTTTGAAATACATTATAAATCAATACTTTCAACATACAATGTTACCCATTAATCATATTATCGCTATTAATCACTAATTAAAAGAGTTAAACGCACTAATCAAGAAAGTTGAGATGCTCAACGATTTTTGAGTTTGTTTATGGGTTGGACATAACTTTGATCGTATTTTTTTTACTTCGTAATTGAATAAGTAATGGATCATGGATAAAATAATTTTCAATGTATCTTTTTCGTTTATGGAAATTTTCTTTTTTTCTACATCTATTACTCAAATGCAACATATGATTTACTGCATTAATTGGACAATAACTTTGATTTGGAAAGTTATTTATATATGTTTAATTAGTTTGTATGTTGTGTAATATTTTTTATTTGAGGGTAAGGATGTAATTCAATAGGAGGACACCATAGCTCCCCCCTTCACTTATATAATAAAGATATAAGAGAATATAGGCTGTCATTAATGCTTATATGTAGCCTTAAGGACTACATATAGCATTTGCCTTTTTTTAATGCATTAGTTTTTGGTTGTAATGTTTTTGGTGGATGGTAATGTGACCAACTATTCTCAAAATCCTGGATCCGCCACTGTAAGTAGCACTTTGTCCTAATACACATATTGTCTAATATTGTAGTGGTAGTAGTTACCTTTGTACTCCCAAAAATATTATAGTGAAGCTTTCATCCCTGGAGATCGGGATCGTGGTTTTTCCCTAGTTTAAAAGGGTTTTCCACGTAAAAACATTGTGTGTCATTTTAGCCATTTTTGTACTATATTTTTCTTCCCGATATTTTACATATTTGTTATTTATTTCCCAACAAAAATTTGTTGCTTGGTTGGTCGAAAATGGGTTATAACTGGAGATATACGGGTGGTTAAGCTCAAGGAATGTAGGACTTTCTATTTCTACTTTCAAAAAAGGGACTGCATTGACTTTCTTAACATTCAAACAGCTAATACATCATACTTGGTACATGTATATCTGCCAAATGAAATAACTGTCTCGTATCTTTGGTTTTTGTTATAGTAAATAAGAAGATCAATAAAGACCGGATGGAGTATTTATTTTAACTAGTTGTGGCACGGCACGCAATGCCCTTAGTACCCCACTACCCCAAGATACGTAATTATTAAAGTTTAATGTTATGTGCAACATTGTTTTGTTAGTTTCAATTTCTCTAATCAATACTAACTACTCCTTCCGTTTCTTTTTAATCTACACACTTTCACTTTTTGCGCTTGCCGAGGGCCCGAGACAAAACTTTAAAGGTAAATATCTCCAATTATATATTTGAAAAATTATAGAAATTTAGTATTTTGAAAGTACATGTTGAGACGGATCCAACGAGATACTATATGACTATATTTTTTCTTACATATAAATCACCCCAATAACAGTCAAAGACAACTGTGTGAATAATGTCACTGGTCAAACGAAGGTAGTACTACATAAAACGTTATACGATCAAGGCTCTGAATGCGTACTTAAAGAGTAAAAAAAAAAAAAAAAAAAGCCATTAATAATTCTATAATACAAATTTGTATTCTTCATTGAGCTATTCTAAAGAGTACATAATCCATAGAAGTAACTACTACTAGCCACAACTTAACAAGCTGGTAGTGCAATGTTTTTTTGATGCCTTAGTTTGTATTGTACCTTGATAATTAAAAGAATGCATATATATAGAAATTATGATAATGGTTACAACTATTGATGAATTTATATTAGGTAAATTCAATTCGATAGTGGCATTGCTCTCCAACCTGAGTGAGGTTGGAAAATTTGAAACCCATCCAAAGTCAAATCAATGTTACACATCTTTTCTTGGAACCATTGAAGATTTGAAGTTATATAACACAGGGCAACTATCCAGATTACAGTCGGGGGAACTAAATTGCGCAACAATATAGCTCGAGTAAAGTAGTGTGGAATTGGTGACGGAGGAACCCATATGGCCATATGGATTATGCCTTGTTAAAAACGTAAAACCGTGAGTCACACAGTACAATATTTTTTAAAGTGACAATCACACTTAAATTTTACATTTTGCCAGCTGAAATTATAACTTTACAGGGGATACAAATTTAGAATGGAGACAAGAGCACCACAAACATAAAAGTGTTTGTAAAGATTATGATATCCACAAATTCCAATTTCAATCACAACATACAGGCCACAACATTCCACATTGGACGAATAAGCAAACCTAATTACAACTCCAAAACCAATGTTCACATAACCAATCTTTAGAGATTTTTCGATAGAATTTACTCTTTATAGTTGATATGCCAATATTGGCAATATACCATGAAATGATGGATCAAACAACCAACATGCAAAAAACTATTGGATGTCAGTTCTAAATTTCTAACGCTGCAATACATGTCACTCTTAGGGTGTGTTCTCTTCACCTTAAAAAAATAAGTTTCAGGTCCAATAAGTTCTGATCAGGTTTAATCAGGTCTAACACAACACTCATGAATAAGTTCCAATAAGGGTCAATCAGGTCTAATAAGTTCAGGTCAGATAAGTTCAGGTGAAAAGAACACACCCTTAGTGGATATTTTCTATCAATGGAGACTATCAGTTTGGTACTCCGTATCATACTTGAGCATTCAGTGCCTCAGTGGCCAATGCCAATGAATCATTAATCTGGACAACAATGCTATAATTCTGTTAAAGGGTTCCGTAGTCACAAAATTATTAGCTAATACCCGACCCGCATTTTTCAAATTGATACTCTATGCTATCCACATTCAGAATATGTATGAAGAACCAATTTTAGACAGAAAGACCAGTACTAGCAGAAGCCCCTTAATATACAAAAATAAAGATGAAGGGAAAAGTGGCTGAAATAACTACTATCTATTTGACTACTCCCTCCGTCCCATAATATAGTGCTTACTTCTCATTTTTCACGGGAATTAAGGAAAATAGAAGGAGTAGTAGGATTTCTCAAAAAGCATATTTAAGAAAGTGTTTATTTGGTACTTTTGTCTTGGAACTAGTTCTTTATTTTATTTTTCCTTTTAAAAAAAACAAAAAAGCAATGAATGTTTCTTGGAATGGTGTAAAAGAATAAATAGGGGCACATATTTTGAAAGAAAAGTATGGGGTATTTTGGAAAGTTTGTGTAAAAATTGAGGATAATTTAATCCAAGCAAATTAATAAAAAAGAAAACAAGCACAACATTTTGGAACACCAAAAAATGAATGTGAGCACTATATTATGGGACGGATGGAGTATTTCCCTAGGACCTTTTGTGGCTTTTGCTTGAAACAAGTTCCAGTCTAAACAAAAATATATTCCAAGGCCTAATAATGTGGCTTCAAGGCTATGAGATTTTCTCATTCAACTACTAGATATACTGCAAGATATTCAGACACAAGGGTGAATGAAATTTTCCTTGACAATACAATTTTTGAAAGGTACACAACAATCACTACAGCAATAACTAACTCAACAACACGTAGATTGTTCAGCACTTTGTTTTCAAGCTAGGGATATTACTTTCAAGGGAGATGTTAAAGATCAGTAACGAGATGTTTATGCTATAAGAGAAAAATCAACCGGCAACTCCTTAGAGAAACAAGCATCTCTTCAACTTCAAAGTTATCATGTATCTTTTGTCAACTAGAGACAAATCACCATATTTACCCAAAAATTCTTTAAGCTATCACTGTTTAAGCTACTTAGGACTAGGTATTTCCATAATTGAGCAACTTCCAAGTCATTAACGATCTTATCACCTTAGAGACAAATCATCATTATCACACAAAAAAGACTGTTTAACCTACACTCTGTTCAAGCTATGTAAGTCAGCTTTGAGCTTTTCCAGACTATGACTCCTGCTCACTGTCCACTTCCGTTATATCTCCTGAACCATGATCCGAAGCAAGTAGTGGTGGATCCGGTGAGAAAGAACCTGACAAACAGGAGTGAGCATAGATAAGTCAGCAGATAAAAACATTCACAACATAAGTTACATAAATAAAGACATTCACAACTTACATTCAGTGATTTCACCACTGCTAAGAATATCAGAGTCCTCCGCATGGCAAGATCTTAGCACCTGCAAGAAAAAAGGGGGGGAAGCATATTAGATGAACACATTGGTGGAGTTAATTTGCAAAACATCAGACTTTCTTAGAATAAAGAGCTTTTAAAACCTAAACATAAAGTTTGTCAGGCGTTTTGTTTATCTTCCAACCAAGTTTGGCCATAAAGACCAGATCCCATGAGTGATATTTTTTCCATGGTTACTGTAGCCTGTGAAGAATTTCTTCAGAAAAGATGACTGCAACAGATTCGATGTCTTGACACCCCTTGTTCTTTGCTTGGTTCAGTTAATTCTATTAAAGTCAGAAAAAAGCCCTCCCCCACCCCGCCAAACCTTTCTTTTGGGTATTACTACTGTATGGGAATAATAATGACGCCAAATAGAGCGTTCTATATTCCCCATTACTTTAACAATAATATACCGGCCCAATACGAGTATGATCATTCCTTTATTAGGAATAACTCGTTATATGGCCCATAGGCCCTAAGCGGTTCATTTACTCCATTTAACCTAACAAGTCACCGTTATAAATACCCAACTAAGGGTCAAGGTAAAGGGATCTCTCTCTCCACACTCTACAAATTACCCTACTTTCCCTACGATATTTATCCATCTTTGGGTACTGACTTGAGCGTCGGAGGCTCCGCCATGGGGACCCCACCCCATGTTTGGAGTTCATCTTGCAGGTACATCTTACCGGCGAGGTTCAAGGACTGTTATATATGGCGGCCTCGCAATATCAGGTACCCTCTTGTTCAATATCGAAACAATTGGCGCTAGAAGGAGGGACAGTACTTAATTATTGCTCCGGAACCTCGGGGAGAGATAGTGGTTGAGATCGGTGGATGACCGAACGTTAATTACATGCTAATCTGCGGCAGATCTTCACACTAGTAATTAATTATCGAGTTTACCACTCAGAATTAGCTAATCTGAAATATTGAAAAATCATGAAACGATTTATACTACTATTCATCATCATATCGGGTGATAATCTCAATTCTCAAGTGTCCCAGAGGCGGGCCATACAAATATGTATCATCAGGTATTGCGTATTAGCGTTCATTCTTTTATCAAATTCCCAATTAATAATTAAAAGTGGATAGAAATCCATGGGAAGCATTGACAAAGGTGGAGCCTTTCACCTGCTACACCAACAAAATAAGATGAAATTCAGAAATTGGCTCAAGAAGGCAGCAGCGATAATGCTCGGGAATCACATCGGGACTCCGGTTACCTTTCTCAGGAAAAGTGATCTTCGTGCCCTTCTTGCAACCCGGTTTAATTCCAATGATCAGTATTTCATCCACAGTACGAGTCCGACCAGTAGCATCACTAACAAAGGGCAAGAATTTAATGAAAAGATAAGTTCTATATCTTTGCCATCATTGTTGATATACAATTTAGAACTTGAAATTGTAATGACTTGAATATTCGTCTGCCTGGGTTGAGTTACTTGTATGTTTACATCAAATAAGTATACCTTATCAATTTGGGTAAAATTTATCATTCAATCTCATGTAGGAAAGCACACCTTAATAATGCACACAAAGTGTTCGACGATATGCGTCAATGAAATTAGATTGTTCCTCAATTGGACTCCAACGGTGAGCATCCAAATAATTATTACCTGGCTAGGGAAATTCTTCAACTCATGAAACAAATGCAAGTCTGCATATCTAGTGGATCTGCAAGTCTGCATATTTTGTGGAGATCGAGCAGACCTGATTTCTTCCCTCCGTCAGACGAAAATAAGCTAAGTTTTTTATCTCTATCATTGTCGAGATTTAGCTAATTAACACTCAAATGTCAAAAAATTAGTTGAATTTGGTGAAAGTTCTCATGCGCGTAACACAAACTATGAACACTAAGCAGACATGACTGAGCCTCTCTTATGGCATATTGTTATTTAGCATAATGCATGCCAAGTGCTTGACAAAATGTTTCAGTAAACTTAAAGCTTTAAATAGTATTTTTCCGTTTTGTGAGCCAACGCAATGCACTTTAAGTGCTTGATAAAATGCCTCTGAGTAATGAAACTATTAAAGTTATTGACATTAGTGGAAATTGGCATCATATGATTTATAAGCTTCTACTTGTATACAAGTAGATGTCATACCATAGTCCATACTATGAAGTGCTCTGGCTAAGACATGAGATGAATTTGCTTGGGCACCTCTTCGGATTCTTTCTACTAAAGATCTAGCAGCCAGACAAGAATTAAAGCTGAGGAAAAGACCTGCAGACCCTCTTATGGCGGCCTGTAGTCGAACAGATTCATAGATCACGGCTTGCAGACCTTGCTGCAGACCCCATATGCTGGACTATGGCTCAGTAACCTCATGTGCAGACGATGGTGGGCAGACTCCACTTCTTTTATTAAAAAGAATAAGGAGCAAAAAAGTAAGGGTGAGGTTGTCACAAGATGAAACCAACTCAATTTCGCCAAACATGTGTTCATCTTCAGCACTAAGCTAAGTATTTTTATCCTTACAAGTCAACAGATCATCACATTCTATCTATGTGACTGGGATTGTTGGATGTTGCCATGAATTGATAAATATTGTGTGTTACATGCTTTGATTGTGATCATTATCTGAATTTGGGCTTAATTTAATTACCAATGCGATGTACACAAGCACATATCAGTAATGCACTCAAATATTTGACAAAATGCCTTATTGAAGTTAGAATGTTAGATGCTCTTTTTTTCCCCTTATTGAGCTAATGTTGTGCACTCTGAGTGCTTGATAGAATGTATTGAGTTTTACAGCTATACAATGCTATCATTCTGTGATCATGATTGTTGTACTCTTACAAGCAAATACCAGATTCAGGCAGAAACTCCAACTAATTGGGTCGTGTGCCAGACTTCTCTCTAAACGAGACCTTATTTGTGGACAAGAATCAAGTGGAAGAAAATATTTTCAGAACATGGCTTGCATTTATTGCAGACCTCATTTGGAGAGTTGACTCACGGATTCTGAATAGTGGATTTATAATGCCAATGTGCGGAGGCACCTCCCACACATCTGTATCTTCTCTTTTGAGTTCAAGACTCACAGACTATAATGCTCTTTATTTGGGCAAATCATGTTGAACTGAGTATAATGGGGACATCTATCAACAGAGTCGAAGTTGCAAGACCAAGTTCCTTGACGGTCAATGACCTACGTGGATCTGCCGTCAAGAGAAACTAAAACGGAGCAAGACAAGTTCCTTGACGGTCAATGACCTACGCAGATCTGCCGTCAAGAGCAACTAAAACGATGCAAGACAAAGTTCCTTGACGGTCAATGTCCTACGTGGATCTGCCGTCAAGAGAAACTAAAGCGAAGCAAGACAAGTTCCTTGACGGTCAATGACCTACGTGGATCTGCCGTCAAGAGAAACTAAAGCGAAGCAAGACAAGTTCCTTGACGGTCAATGACCTACGTGGATCCGTCCAAGAGAAACTAAAGCGAAGTAAGACAAAGTTCTTTATTTGGTCCAAATGCAAAGCAAGGGATATTATCAAGCTCATGATTTCTTGAAGCTATGCTCTTTATTTAAGCTGAAGTATGGGCTACGTATTTCAATAAGGGAGATCACAGACTCAACTTCTCCCATTAGAGGAGCAGAGCTAAGTCCTTCTTCCTATATCATTTATATGAGCACAAATTATGTTTCATTGTAAAATTGCCTGCATTTCTCAATCTTTGTCTTATAGATTATTGTTCTAGGCATTAAAGTAGCCGAATTTAAATTGGGAATATATAGAGGTCTAAATTGATGACATAAGCTACCCAATAAACATGCTATGCTCACTTGCAAGAACATACCACAAGAGTGTGAATAAGTCCATCTCACAACAAGTTTTTATCAGTTTTGCTTCAATTATGCTTATGTGAAGAGTAATGACTACACCATAGCAGATCCTTATGGCACAAGTAAGGGACCATACATGCTCATATTCATAGCATACTTTGTAAATGTTAGACTATTCTACTCTTATGCCGACTCAAACTCAACTTAAGAGTATGGGGCTAGTAAGTATGTCATAATAGCTGGTAGTAAGTATGCCATAATAGCTGGATAAAGTCATATAAACTCATACAAATATTACCTGATGAAAAAAATAACAATGCATGTCACTCTTAAGCTGACACAACTCAAGAGTGGGGGCTAGCGAGTATAAATCATTAGAAAAACGTTTGAGTATTAATTGCTCAAAATAACCATAGAAATGTAAAGTTAACAAAGTGACCGGCTTGTTAATTGTTTAACTACATTCTTCTGTTTCAAGCTAAAAGGAATCCGTCAACTTCCGACAAGGATCCATGTACTGTCAGCTGGCCGATTAGCAACTTGTGATTCGAAAGGTAGCAAGTGCAACGGTACAAGCTCGGCACCATGTATTGTCAGCTGACCGATTAACAACTTGTGACTCAAAAAGAAACCAAGTGCAACGGTACAAACTCGACATTATCTTTGTAACACTAATTGCCGAGATTGTAATATATTATAAAGTCTCTAGGCACATTCTATAGCTAAATTATAAAGCATCCAGCTTAAGTTCAATCTCCAATTGAACTTAGACCTGTGGGACTAGTTGTATGGGAATAATAATGACGCCAAATAGAGCGTTCTATATTCCCCATTACTTTAACAACAATATACCGACCCAATACGAGTATGATCATTCCTCTATTAAGAATAACTCGTTATATGACCCATAGGCCCTAAGCGGTTCATTTACTCCGTTTAACCTAACAAGTCATCGTTATAAATACCCAACTAAGGGTCAAGGTGAAGGGATCTCTCTCTCCACTCTCTACAAATTACCCTACTTTCCCTACGATATTTATCCATCTTTGGGTACTGACTTGAGCGTCGGAGGCTCCGCCATGGGGACCCCACCCCATGTTTGGAGTTCATCTTGCAGGTACATCTTACCGGCGAGGTTCAAGGACTGTTATATATGGCGGCCTCGCAATATCAGGTACCCTCTTGTTCAATATCAAAACAACTACCTAGCTGAAATATGCAGCTTTATCTACAAAGGGTGAGCTTTAATTTAGACAAATTGTACACAAGAAACATAGGAAGAATATTGCTGGAGGAAAATATACCTCAATAACACTTTCATCATTAGTTTCTGAGATAGCACCAACTACAACAATGCCATCCAAACTGACGAGTTCCTTGAACTCGATTTTTTTGGAGAAAACAGCAAAAGAACTCACCTCTGTCAAACATTTATCCTCCAAAAACTGCTGCAAAATATGTCGGGGTTCCTCTGACTCTGATAATAGATAGAAAGAAATCATAAGATGGTAAGTAACATGATCCAACTTGAAACCAATATCCCTAGAGGGAGCTAAGAACGAAAATGCATGGAAAAAACATACAATACTACAAGCCCTGCAACAATTCTGCTCCATACAACACTGAAGGTCAGAAATAAATTTATAAAAAAGAAAAGAAAAAATAGATTAGAAGGGAGCACACTTCTAAGTTCTAACCCCAATAAAACTCAAGGCAAGAGGAAGCAGAAACAAAGATCAAATGGTCAATAATATATAGAGTGCAATACCACAGCATATACATGAAATGAATCACATGTTGAGAATAAAGAACAATTGCATTCAACCAAAGCCAATGAACTAGGAAGGAAAAGCAAGGAAACTTAACTGTAGAAATAGAGCGATAGACAACTCTAGCTCTAGATAAAATCAACCAATTAAGCATAATGTGAGCAATACAAAGTAAGGTTGTCATAAGAGCAAATATATATGACCAAAAACACAAGAAAACTTAATGGTAAAAGCAAAATGACATTCACAGACGCCAGGCTGAACACATAATATTGCTAGCTACTTAAACTAATGGATAATAAATAGTGACCATAGAACAACAAAACATAAATAGAATATAGATCTTACCCATGTTGTATTTTTCTAGGAAAACACTCTCTGCAACCTTTTGAGAATCATCAGAGCTGATAAAGGATTGTATCTCAATTAATGAAGCGTCAGATTTTAACTCAATATATTTTATTTCATCTTCTTCAAGCTTAACCAGCTACACTTTGAGGCTGAGGGCCCTGTAAAAGGGTTCAAGCATCAAGAACATAACCAAGACCCCAAAAAAACTCATTACCCATGCCCATTTAGCAAAAATAGCAAAACCCATATCACCCAAAACCAACGACCCATAACTAGTAGAAATCCAAGATTATATACAACATCAACCCATAGCCCAATCATTTCAAAAATAATACGAAGTATAAAACTGATATAGTATCTTTTGACAATATTACTCAAGAATCAAGATATTATAATAGTCAAACCCTAACTTATTTTATATATTTTTTTATGTTTCTATAAAAAAATTAATATTTTATTAATAAAAAAAAAATTAAAAACCATAAAAGCCCAACATTTAAGCAAAGAAAAATACCCACTTCGCTTTTCTTTTTTTAGTTTTCTCCGCCGCCTCTGCCTTCTTCTTGGCCTCCTCCTGCTCCTTAGCCTTAGCTTCCACCTCCTTCTTCTCCTTCTCCTCCTTCTCCTTCTTCTCCTTCTTCTCCTCCCCCTTCTCCTTCTCCTTCTCCTCCTCCGCCTTAACCACCCCCAACTCTAAATCACGAGTCTGCTCCGACGCCCTTTCACGAGTCATCATCACCATCTTTAGTTGATAGTCATAAAAAGGAAAAATGGAGGATATCGAGTAAGAGAGAGAAATTGGAGAGAGATGAAGGCCTATTTATCGAAACTTCAAAAAACTTGGAACAAACAACTATTTATTTTTTCGATCTAGACCGAAAAATCAAATATTCAAAAAAGTTGGACCTAATTAGGTTCATAATATGTAGGTTTGCTCTAAGGCCTCCAAAATCTCAAAAACGGGGCTGATCATCATCATCATCATAATCAGTAAGTGCCACCAAATTGTCAACAAAGAATATAGCTCCAGAATGGTGAGGGTCCGTCATAATAACAAGCTATGTAAATGAGAAAGGCGTACAGTGTGATTTATTAAGAAGTTCAATGAAAATAACAATATAATGCAGAGAGATTGAGAGAATATTTCAGAAATTCAGAGAGAAATATGTTCTCAAGTAATCCCATGCATTTTGGTGCTTGTAAATGGAGAAAATTGAGTACATCCCATGCATTTGGTGTGAGCACACCTTACAGCTGACAGAACAAGACAGAGAGAACGGAAATCACGATAATCGGAGCCAAGAATTTCGCAATTTTCTCCCAACTCTTGTGAGATGTAGCTTGAAAGATATAGACGGATGAGGCAGCGGCAAAAATCACCATACATGCCCAAAAGAAAGCAAAGAAAAATACCCACTTCGCTTTTCTCTTTTTAGTTTTTTCCCCCGCCTCGCCTTCTTCTTGGCCTCCTCCTCCTTCTTAGCCTTAGCCTCCACCTCCTTCTTCTCCTTCTTCTCCTCCTCACCCTTCTTCTCCTTCTCCTCTTTCTCCTTCTTCTCCTTCTTCTCTTTCTCCTTCTCCCCCTTCTCCTTCTTCTCCTCCTCCTCCGCTTAACCACCCCCAACTCTAAATCACGATCGAGTTCTGCTCCGACGCCCTTTCACGAGTCATCCTCACCATCTTTAGTTGATAGTCTAAAAAAGGAAAAATGGAGGATATCGAGTAAAGAGAGAAATTGGAGAGAGATGAAGGCCTATTTATCGAAACTTCAAAAAAAACTTGGAACAAACAACTATTTATTTTTTCGGTCTAGACCGAAAAATCAAATATTCAAAAAAGTTGGACCTAATTAGGGCCCTAATATGTAGGTTCACTATTAGGCCTCCAAAATCTCAAAAACGGGCCGATAATCATCATCATCATCATCATAATCGCAAGTGCCACCAAATTGTCAACAAAGAATATAGCTCCAGGATGGTGAGGGTCCGCCATAATAACAAGCTAAGTAAATGAGAAATGCGTACAGTGTGATTTATTAAGAAGTTCAATGAAAATAACAATATAATGCAGAGAAATTGAGAGAATATTTCAGAAACCCATAACTAAAATATCAAGAAAATTTACCGCTACTCGATTTGCCAAGAAAACCAACACCATAGCTCCGGAAAGCAACCCATTGACGCGAGGCAATCCCCAGCCGTAGAACGGACGTTGCTCTGGTCGCAGTCTCACGGTCCTTGGGCGTGTCAGAGGGTGCCATTGGTCGATCACCCGAAGCCTGAGTCGCGGCGGGTCAACATTCCAAGAATACTGGAGTACAACATGAACTTGAAGTCCGCGGTCCTGAACGAACAGAAGCCAATCCCCAACCAAGAAGTATCGGAAACTGTTTCCCCCGGGTTGGCGCCTCTGAACACGAAGTATAAAAGCATATACTTGTTGTGTTTGTACATCAACGGCGCTCAGATTGACGTGGTGTCTATTATCCTGGAGTGGGAAGAGGGGGAAGATTAGGTATCAAAATGTTTGTATACATCAATACAGGCACGGTAGCGCGATGAGTAATTTCAGAATCACTTAAGGTTTTTGTAAAAGTAGCCATTGGAGACTTGGAGAGGGAGAAAACAAAAATGAGAAACAGAGAAGAAAACTATGGGTTTTGGCTTTTGAGTATTGGAAATGTGGGTTTAAGGGGGAAAACTCTCAAGGTAGTAAGTGGGTTCCAGTATACATTTATATAATAGAGTCGTGGTAACTATTTCAATTGGTTTGGAAATTTTAATTAGTTTCATTTTATTTATTTTTTGGATTTTTACAAGATACACACTATAAATGTTTTTAATTTTCTATTAAGATGTATCCTATTATTAATTTTTTTATTTAATTAAATTATTTGTTTTACCTTCCTTTTTATTAATTTTTTTCAATTATGATTTATATTTTGACTTCAATTATATCACTCTAGTTAATTGTTAATCTTTTTTTTTACTTTGAAGGGAAAATGTAACGTGGCAGCCCCCTCTTGATGGTTTTGTCAAAATCAACACGGATGGTGCAACGTTTGGGGACTGTGGTTCATGCCTTGGTGTCGTCATCCGAGACCATAGCTGCCATGTAAGAAGGGCTGCTTGTCGACAAGTGAAGCAGAGGTGGGAGACGAGTATTATAGAGGCTAAAGCGATCGTACGTGGTCTGCAAATGGCAATTCAATGCAACATGAACAAGGTTATAATTGAAAGTGATTGCATTGAAGTGATTAATAAGCTAAAGGAAGGTGTAATAGATGGGTCTTATTTAGGTGTCATTATTAGGGAGATTCATTGTTTAGCTAGTTTATTTGAGTTTGTCAAGTACAATCATATTTTTAGAGAGGCGAATGAAGCGACACTTATAATAGCGCACCTCCATCCCATTGATTTCTTTACTAAAGTTTGGGTGGAAGGGTGTCCATTGGTGCTCGATGATGTAATTGCTGCAGATTATTGCTAAATTATTGAAATTTAAGGGCTTTTAAGCCTGTTCTCTCAAAAAAAAAATCTATTGATATAGTTCCTGTTTGGCAATCAAAGTTTAGCTGTTAGTTGTAGCTCTTAGTTGTTTACATTTTTGTTGAGCGGATTTGACTAGTGTTTTTAAAATTTGTTTGGTAACACTTAGCTTATTAATAAGAGTTGATAGCTGTTTAATAATGAAATACTCCCTCCGTCCCAGAATAGTCTGAACACTTTCCTTTTATGTTTGTCCCAAATTAGTTTGAACACTTCCATTTTGGCATGGTCCCACTATTAATATATTATTTCTTTTACATATCTTTGGCCCACACTCTACCTTTTATCAATAAAAAGTTACCCAACTTTCTCTCTCCTCTAATAAAAAATACCCCACCAACTCCTATCACATCTACTTTTTATATAAAATAACATTTGATAACCACACTACAACTTATCACCTTAAACTACGTGTCCCAACAAGTGTTCAGATATTTCTGGGACGGAGGTAGTAACATTTATGGACATTTGTCTTTTCTAGCATTTGTTTTTGGTAATCAAAATTTAAATGGTGAGTGGCTAATATGCCCATCCTCTCTTCCAAAAAAGCCCTCCCCTCCCGAAAACCTTCCCCACCCTTGAAAAACCCCTAGAATCCCCGCCCGTAAAACCGTCGGCCACCCTCCTCCACCCCCTCGAAACCCTAGCGAGGGTAAGAATTACACCAGGTTGTTTCCACCATAGTAAAAAAACCTTGTAGATTCATGGTTAACAATAGCAGTCATGGATTCTTCCAGACTTTGATCCACCAATTCATTCCTTGTATTCTAAAATGCTGAAAGCAGATTTGCATGTATGCTTTCAGCAACTAATTCTCACATATGCTCCAAATGACAGCTGTTAGCGTCATGGTTTTTTAACATGATCATATAGAAAATTACATAAAGCACCGCATGTTATCATAGAGATAGAGCAAAACCTAATACTAGTACGGGATACATACAAAACATGATAAATGAGTCAAATGAATCGAATTTGGCTTGTTCAGGTTCAACTCAAGATAGATTATAACTTCTATCAATAACTTTTAGATATTCAAGTCAAGTTCAGGTATCAGTATTATCGTATCCTCTAATTTAGTAGGTCCCGGTCCCCAATTCTACCTACGAGTACTAAATTCCCCACCGAATTTTGTTTGAACAACCAACTACTCCTACTCAAATTTGGATTGTGTTGCCACATACACACACTACTTGAGACCCCACTACGCTGCCTATTCTCATCAAACTCGCTTTATCATTGGCTGCCCCACGTCACACTCACACCACGTCCAGACTAAGACTATTCTCTCTCCTCCTCTTACATTATCAATCTCTTTCCTCCTCAACTATTCATCCAATTTCCCCAATTTTGTCGATCCAATTAGGTCGAAATCCCCTCAAATCAACCTCGATCTGCATGTTTTTTGAAGCCTTTTCTTTTGGAATTATCGATTATTTATTCAGATTTAGGTTTTGAATTTCGATTTTGATTTACGTTTTTGCAGGTTTGAAGTACAGGGAAAGATCTATTTTTTCAGAGGATTAGATCATGGTATTACTTTTAATCCTTTGAATTTTAATCTGTTTATGTATTTTTACATGCATTGTAATATTTCATGTTTTGCTTTGCTAAAATTTGAATTAAAATTTAGAGGCTACGGTTATAATTTATTGTTACTTGTTTGATTTTTTAAGCGTTTGTCAACTGTAAATTAAATTAGATCCCTTGTTATCTGAACAAAGTTGATTTATTCTTTTCATCATTTGATGTGAACCGTATACATTTGAATGCCATACATTGGGTGTAATTTTTAGTGTTGGTTTTACTTCTTTTGTTGATTGGAGTAGATAACAAGCAATATATTGTTGATTTTTTTGATGCAAGTATTGGGATTTTGTGTTTTGAGATGATTTTGTTTGGGAGACCATTGTTTGTATTTTGAAATTGAAATTCAGAATTGAGAATAAATATTAAGCATGGGAAATGATTGAGTTTATAAAGAAGTTTTAGAACTTCATAGAGAGATTTTACTAGAGAGAAGTTTGAGAGAATGATAGAGAGAGAAGAAGAATTATTATTGCATCATTAGTGAAATGATTACAGCAGTATAACAAAATATATAGTACACAATGTAACTGAATAATGCTGATGTGTACAATTCTGTAACAAACTTAACAGCTTTGTAACTAACTGCTAAGCTAAGAAATAAGCTAGGCTGCTGATGTGTGAGCTGATGTGTGAACTTCATTACCCCCCTGCAAGCTGAAGGATGGCTGAGAATCAGTCATACCAAGCTTGGAAATAAGTTAAAAGTGTTGAGGATAAGCGAAAGGCTTTGTAAGAACATCAGCCACTGCTCTGCTATAGGCAAATAAGTTAACTCAAGGAGCCCTTCTAGCACCTTTTCTCTAGTGAAGTGACAGTCTAATTCAATGTGCTTTGTCCTCTCATGGAAGACGGGGTTTCTTCCAATATGCAAGGCACTTTGATTGTCACAATTCAAAGTGACAGGGCTTCGATTATGGACATTAAGTTCTTGCAATAGTCTGACTGTCAAGTTACTTCAGCTACAGCTGCTGCCATGGCTCTATATTCAGCCTCACTAGAAGACTTGGATAGGGTAGACTGCTTTTTAGACTTCCATGAGACAGGAGAATTTCCAAGAAGTAAGATATACCTAGTAATAGACCTTCTGGTGTCTGGACAAGATGCCCAATCAGAATCTGAGTAAGCTTGGAGAGTGAGGTGGTCATTTGCTTGAAGGAGGATACCTTGCCCTAGAGTGTGAGCTAAGTACCTTAGGACATGATGGAGAGCTTTGAAATGTGATGCTTTGGGATGGTGCATAAACTGACTAAGAGTTTGCACAGCAAAGGATAAGTCAGGTCTTGTGTGAGTGAGGAAATTCAATTTCCCAACAAGACATCTATACTGCTCTGGATCTGAATGAGAGTCTCCATCTTCAGCACTAAGTTTAATCCCAGTAGGTAATGGTGTTCTAGCCATTTTAGAAACATCCAAGCCACAATCAGTTAGTAACTCCTTACTAGATTTCTTTTGAGTTACAACAACTCTAGCAGTAGTATGATTAATTTCCATCCCCAAAAAATAATTGAGGAGCCCCAGGTCTTTGATACTAAAGGTATCATGAAGTTGTTGCTTTAAGGTCATGATTTCAGCTATATTTGACCCTATAAGGATGGTATCATCCACATAAACAGCAACAATTGTGATTGAAGAAGAATCTTTCTTTAAGAAGAGTGAATAGTCATTCTTGGACTGATGTACCCTTGCTTGACCAACTCATTATGCAATCTAGCAAACCGTTGCCTAGATACGTGCTTGAGTCCATAGAGGGACCTTTTAAGCTTACATACAAGGTGATTAGGATTAGCATAACCTTCTGGTGCCTTCATATATACCTCTTCTTCTAATGTGCCATGTAAAAAGGCATTGTTTATGTCAAGTTGATGAAGAGGCCACTTGTTGCTAGCTGCTACTGACAATAAACATCTGATTGTAGTCATCTTAATGACTGGAGAGAAGGTTTCCTTTAATCCAACCCATACTTTTGTGTGAAACCCTTTGCAACAAGCCTAGCCTTTAATCTCTCTACTGTCCCATCTGCTTTGAGCTTGACCTTGTACACCCATTTGCACCCTATGGCCTTTTTAGTCTTAGGAAGTTCAACTAAATCCCATGTGTCATTTGCATCTAGGGCAGCTAGTTCTTTTTGCATAGCTTCAACCCAGCCAGGATGTTGAGAAGCCTCCCAGTAGTTAACAGGTTCAGTAAGCTCACTTATAGTATTGATTAAAGCTTGAAGAGCAGAAGGAAGCTGAGGAAATGATACTATGTTACACCAATGGGGAGAGACTTGTTGCAGAGTGGTTTTATTTCTGGTAGATTGTCTCAGATTAGTGGTAGGTTGTAGAGGTAAAGGTTGTGTAGGTCTAGGTTGCACCGATACGGGTACGGGGACGGGTACGGGGACGGAAAACGGCAAAATCGAAAATGCAAAAAACGGGTACGGCTTGGATTCGGCAAAAAAAAAAAATTAACTAAATTAAACATCCATACATAAATAGTTCAAAGTTGAAAATACCAAAAAACAACAACTAAATTTAACGTCTTAAAGTAGATAAAACTTAGACAAAGCACATCAATCTTCATTCTTCAAGGAGCAACTCATTCTCTAAATCCGGCTCATATAGTGAGAGTTCCGCAAACTCTAGAAACCCAACATCCTCTAAGGAATCAAATGCATCTCCACCAATATCCCACATCTTTGTATAAAGCTCCCAATATTCTTCGGAATTCCTTGATAAAAGGCGAAGATTGTTGTGGATGAAAACCAAATCTTGCGCACGACTTGGATTTAGCCTATTCCTCCTAAGTGAGTGAATGAAGGAATATGTACTCCAATTTCTCTCACTACAAGATGATGAAGTAGGTTGCCCAAGCACTTTAAATGCCAAAGATTGGAGGAGAGGAGTTTGAGCTCCAAAGTTTGCCCACCAACTCTTAGGATCCATAGAATGCATCCTTGAAATACAAGTTAAATCCTCAAAAGGTCCACTCTTCATAGAGAATAGTGCATATTCATCCATCACTTTTCCAACATCATCACTAAGTGCAAATAATCTACGAAAGCACTTCATTCTCTCTCGAGATACTTCACCATCTCTATGAGGAGCAACTCTAGATGGAGCTCCAAGTAGCCATTCATCACTATAGAACCTTCAATATTTTTTTAAAAAAAGAGTTAATGATTTGTGTATAAATATAATAAGATAAAAAAAATGTCAAAGAATATATACCTCGGGGTTCAAGGAGTGGGCTAAACAATGGAGAGCAAAGATGTTGCTTTTTGCCCAACGAGCTACCAAGATCTCATAAACCACATGAAAAAAGGGACTAAACTCCGAATGAGGACGACATTCTTTCTTGTAAATCTCAAGCTTCACTTGTTTAATCATAGAATCCCACATCTCATACACTAAGTGAAGGCATGGTTTATCGGTGTCACAATGCCTAATCATGTCATAGATAGGACTTGTGAAATCAACAATGTAAGAAAGTTTGTCCCACCAATCATCATTCACAATCTTCTCCTTCACAAAGTTTGCTTTCCCCATGTCTTCTTCTCTATAAGAAGTCCACTCATCACTTATAACCATGGCTTGAGGACCTCGTTTGATGAGCTTAAATCTCTTAAGCATCACAATAATGGAGGCAAAGCGAGTATCGGCCACGGAAAGCAACTTAAGAGGAGAAAACCTTTGGAACATGGCCAATCTCATGTTGTGGTTCATGATGAAATTTTTAATTTGAATGGCATCCCCATGGATTTCAAAGTGATCCAACTACATTCTTCATAAGTTTCATGATTGTAATTCAAATTCCGCTGCACAAGTATTCTTCAAAGCAAGATTAAGGGTATGAACAACACATGGTGTCCAATAAATGTGAGGAAACTCACTCTCAATGAGCTCCCGCCTCCTTGCAATTTCTTGCATTATCGCTTATGATTTGCACAACATTTTGATGACCTACTTCTTGAATGGCTTCTTTCATGAGATTAGCAATGAAATACTTATCTTTCACTTCACCAAAACAATTCACAAACTTTAAGAAAGATTGGACCATTACCGAAGTAGCCATGAAATTAATGAGAGGTTTTCTTGTTGGATCACTCCATCCATCACTCACAATTATTACCCCTTTTTTCTCTCCAAGTTGATTTTAGTGGTATCATTAGCCTTTCTACATTAGCTTTTTCTTGCACAAGTAATGTAGTCCCGAGCTTGTTGTAACTAGGAGGTTTGTAACCCTGCTATATTATGGGTAGCAGCCAAAAGTAAATGCCCCTCATATAGTGTGGATTCCTAGCAAGATTAAATGGCAACCCTCCCAGTGTAAAACATCCTTGCAATTTCTTGATCCAATGATCCCTAGTTTCAATCACAAAACATCTAGTAATAGGTGATTTATCGGACTTCCTTTTCTTAATGTAGCATTGGAGTCCAAATGAGAAAAGCAGTTCACTAGGCAAAGGAACTTCTCTAGGGCCCGACTCAAGTTTCTTATTCTCAAATTCATCATCAAGTTTTTGCATTTCAAGTTTATCAACACGAGACACTTTCTTACAACATGCAATTCCTTGACCCTTAGTCAAAGCAAATGGGCTCGAACTCTTGAATAACTAAATGTTCGAATTTCATTACAAAAATTACATCTATATTTCCATGTTCCACCAACCGCCCCAACTTTTTCAATTCTTGTTACAAACCTCCACAATGGAGGAGAACCGTCACTTTGTGTTGATTCCGCACCAATTGACCCACTACCCGTGCTACTACCAATATTAGTACTTTGTTGTTGAGATTGGGATACCAAATTTGTCCTAATAAAATGAAAAATAAACACATTCAACCACAACAATTCAACAACCCAACAATCCAACACAACAATTCAACACCACAACAATTCAACTTTCAACTTAACTAAATAAACAATTAACTTACTGCCTGTTGAGTCAATCCTCAATAAAAAAACCACGAGAAAAAAAAAAAAAAAAACAACCCTGCAAAAAGACGAAAACAAACACTCAATCAAATGCATGTGAAAACTGAAGAAATGAGGAGAGGGAGTGAAAAAATAAAATACAAAAGCAAGATAAAAAATAAAATTCGAAAAGACGAAAATAAAACCTGACCTTCGAAACGACGAAAGAAGAAATGACGAGAAGAAGAAAAACCGGCGGCGGCGAGAAGAAACCGGTGAAGAATTTCCAACTTCCAGAGTTCCCGTTGTGTTCGAGTAGAGATTCGAGAATTGAGGAGAACACGAGGGGCCAAAGTTCGAATTGCGAAGAGAATAAAACGACCGGCGATAAGAGGCGGCGGCGGCGAACTTCGAAACGGCCGGCGAGACGAGGCGGCGAGCCGGCGACGAATGGGCAGGAGTTCGCCCCTTTCGCAGGTGAAGAGAGAGAATTGGGGGATTTCGAAAATGAAACCCTAGATTGTGAAATGTGATTTTGGGCCTCTGACATTTCATTAAGCCAGGGAACACGTTGGGTACGTGGGTTTGGTGGGAAATACGTACCCAACCCGTACCCGCCTTCGAGTTCCCCGTCCCCAACAACATCCCGCGTACCCAGGTTCACAGATTCGTTCTGGGTACGAATCCCAGGTGAATCCGTACCGTACCCGGTACGGGAGACGGTGGCTGGGAGGCGTACCCAGGCAACATAGGTGTAGGTAAGGGTTGTGTAGGTAAGGGTTGTGTAGGGATATGTATATGTGATTGTGTTTCAATTGTAGAGGTAGAAGGTGATGAAGTGGAAGAAATATTAGGTGAATATGAGGGAGAAGATGATGGTGAGGAGTGTGTTTCAGAAGGGAAAAGAAAAGGCTCAGCGAATGATAAAATCTATGGCCATATCAATTGGAGTAATAGCAGGTAAGTATATAGGAGAAGATTGTGAGGAGTTTGGTTGTTCAGAGTGATGGAAAGGTAGGTGATGTTCATGAAAATGAACATCCCTTGAAACAATGATCTTTCCTGTGGCTTTCTGATCAGGTGGATAGCCAAGAAATACACACCATGTTGCTTTAGGATCAAATTTTGACATGTGAGCTTTAATTGTTGAAACTGAGCATAGACATCCAAAAACCCTCAAATGCTCAAGGACTGTGTTTTCCCATGTAATTTCTCATATGGTGAAACAAAACCCACACTGCTTAGTGGCATCCTGTTGATGATGTGAGTGGCACACATCAAACATTCACCCCAAAACCTGACAGGGACATTGCTCTGAAAGAATAATGTTCTAGCAGTCTCTAAGAGATGCCTATGTTTTCTTGCTACAACTGCGTTCTGCTGAGGACTTTTAGTGCAAGATCTTTGATGTTTCATGCCTGTAGAGCTAAACAACTCCAATATATCTCCTTCAGAGAGCTCTTTTGCATTATCAGTTCTTAAACAAGCAATGTTAGACTGATATTGTGTATGAACTAAAACATGAAAATATTGCAAAATGGTGACTACATCAGATTTATGTGTCATCATAAATGTCCATGTATGTCTTGAAAAGTCATCAACAATTGTCAAGAACCAAGAAAAACCATCATGTGTTTTATTTTTGTATGGACCCCAAGTATCTACATGTACAAGTTCAAAGCATCTAGTTGTGTGTGATATACTAGCAGTAAAGGGAAGTCTAGTTTGCCTAGCCTTTGGGACATACTTGGCAAATAGAATCACAAATGATACTACTAGGTATATCAGGATGAACAAGATGCAGTTTATTGAAGGGCAAATGACCTCACCTCAGGTGCCATAGTTTGGCAATGTCTGATTGAACCACAAGAGCTGAATCTTGAGAAGAAGAATGCTCAACAGCAACAGCTATATCTTCAGTAACAGTATAAAGTCCAGATTGAAACTTACAAAGAACCACTAGAATGGTGGAGGTAAGGATCCTGAAGAAAACATAGATCAGCATTGAATGTGATCTCACAATCCATGTCCTGACAAAGCTTATGTGTGGATAATAAATTAAACTTGAAGCTGGGAACATGTAGAACTTTCTTCATTGTAATACCATTACCAAACTTCACTTCTCCTATATTTTCAACTATTACTACCTCCGTTTCTTAATAAGTGCAACACTTTCCTTATTTGGAATAGTCACAATAAGTGCAACCAAGCTCAAAATGGTAAAAAAAGTTCAATATTGTTACAAATATGCCACCAAAAAGCAAGAAGGGACCACAATTTTTTTATTTGATCACTTGAATTACTCTACTTTATTGTGGTCCCAACTTTCTCTCTCTACATTCCTTGGTATTCCCCCACTTTCTCTAAGAAACGGAGGAAGTATTTGCTTACCATCTGCAATAGTAATAGTATTTGGGACTATTTGGAAAGGTTCAAAAGAAGTAAAAAGATTGAGATTGTTACAGATGTGATCTATAGCCCCACTGTCTATGATCCACCTAGACTTGGAAGATGTTATAAGGCAAGTACCTGCTACATGAGCAGATGGTGATGGTGTTGAACTTGCTGCAGTGTTATCAGCTTGTGAAAAAGCTTCATCATGCTATGAAACTGTTCTTCAGAGATGTGAGTGATGTCATCTGTAATATTATCACCTTGAAATTCTCCCTGGGCTACAGCAGCAACAGTTTTCCCTTTCCCTTTGGACTGAAATTGAGATGGATATCCATGAATCTGCCAGCACTGACCTCTTACAATGATCACAGTAAGGTCTCTTTTGAAAACTACCACCAACAACTAGCTTCTTGCTAGAATTCTGAAATACAAACTTAGGAGATTGTTTGTATTTGTAGCTAGTATGCTCTCTGTTGCTATTTGGTGAATTAGCATAGACAATACTTGATGAAGAGACCTCTCTCTGCTTCTCATCTTGAATGAGCAGCCTATAAGCCACATAAATTCTAGGAAGTGGCTGCATCATTAAGATGTTAGTCCTAGCATTTCCAAATTTCTTATCTAGTTTCATCAACAACTGAACTAGCCTGTCTTCATCCTGCTGCGCTAAGAACTTTTGTGTGAGATTACATGTACATTTATTACATGAGCATGTAGGAACAGGCCTGATTGCACTTAATTCATCCCAAACAGCCTTAATATGTGTAAAGAAATCTGTAATTGAGGCTGATCCTTCTGAGATTTCAGACAGATTTTGTTGTAAAGTGTAAAATTGAGGTCCTGAGGTTTGTGAAAACCTTTCCTCTAAATCACTTCAGATTTCAGCAGCAGTGTTTAAGTAAATCACACTTTTAGCAATACTAGGTTCTAGAGATCTAAGAATATAGGAGATAATGATATCATTACATCTCTCCCAAGCTTTGTGATCAGGATCAGTACTACTAGGCTTAGGCAGACTTCCATCAATAAAACTCAAAACTTATTTTTAACAGAAAGAGCAATTTTCATACTCCTCTTCCACTCTCCATAACATTCTCCATTGAATTTGTCAGCTATCAATGGAAGAGAAGTATTCTCACTAGGATGAATGTAATAAGGACTCAAAGGATCTGATGCAGCAAATGTTTGACTATTTTCAGGCATGATGAATCAAGAAATTGACAATTTTAAAGAAGATGATAGAAATTTAAGATGAATTGAGAAGAAATTTCATAGAAATGATGAATTGAGAAGAAATTTCACAGAATTTCCAGAAATCTTTGATCAGCAAAGAAACTGAATCAAGACTATTTTCAAAAGGAAAATTTGAGCAAAGAAGAATTAGACTGAGAAATTGAACGCAAAACCTGAACAAATTCTGCAATTCTTGAATTCTGTAGACCTTAGAAATGATCTGCAGTTGAAATCGCATAATATATTTTGCTTCAATTGAAATTGCGGAAGATTGAGAAAGCAAGAATTTCACCAGGATCAATTGAAATTCTGCTCTAATACCATAAAGAAGTTTTAGAACTTCATAGAGAGATTTTACTAGAGAGAAGTTTGAGAGAATGATAGAGAGAGAAGAAGAATTATTATTGCATCATTAGTGAAATGATTACAGCAGCATAACAAAATATATAGTACACAATGTAACTGAATAATGCTGATGTGTACAATTCTGTAACAAACTTAACAGCTTTGTAACTAACTGCTAAGCTAAGAAATAAGCTAGGCTGCTGATGTGTGAGCTGATGTGTGAACTTCATTAGTGTAAGTTGATAAATGATTATTAATTAATTTTGACATAAAAAATAAATAAAAAATCAGCCAATAAGTTGTGCTTGGTAATAAAAAACCAAAAAATAAAAAACCACAATGATACCAAGCGGACCTCATTTTGTTGATTTTCTTATCGTATAATTTATTATAAATGGATTTGAAGCTCAATTGAAGCTCATTTATACGAAGTACCTTTTTAAGATGATTACTTTAGGATTACATTAAATCAGAGCGAAGAAGACACAACGGGTAGTTATGAATTTAATGTAACTTGCATTATAATCTTACAATTAATACGAGTTTAGGTTATGTTAGGTGTATTAACTTTAATGCTATCCCCTTTCCCAAGTTGACCTAGAAATTGCTCTCTTAACAAGATATTACAATCCCTAGTGATTGGTTTTGTTCATAATTGATAATTCAATCTGAAAGAGTGGAAACGATCACTTTACCCAACCCTATTTAACTATTTTCTTTTTATGATTTACTTTTATGGATGTTTAGCTAGTGTTATGGCTTGTTAACGAGTTTTGCATGCCAAATTTCGCTTTTCAAAACCAGATAATGTTTAAAGGATGACAGACGGGGAGTTGTTTCCTAGAGTATATTGTGCAACATGGGCACAATGATGAACACAGAGTCCTTGCCAAATAAATTAATAATGAACACAGGTTGTTGGTAATCCTAAGACCAAGGTTTTAATGTCATGCATTCATGCTAGTTTGCATTTATGTATTAGGTTTGTGTTAATACATGATTTGTAACTGTAAGATATAAGAATTTGGAATGTAGGCTAATTGTGAATGTATATTGTTTGTTATGCGGGTAAGGATTAACCCATTGTGCGTTATGAGGGTGAGGATCAGTAGATTAGTTTAGGGGCACTAAATATCATTTATGCGTTAGTAGTCAGGAATATGAAGGTATTTACGATAATTATAGTTAGTTCAATGTAGTCGGAGCTATCTCCTTTTGTTTTATGTTTTTTTTTTTAATTTATTTATTTATTATTAAGGGCTCCTTCCTTATCCAGTGTGCAAATGCAGCAAGAATGAACTGATCTCTGTGTTTGTAGCTTATTTTATAATCTATCTTCTTATCATGACTCTGTAGACTTGTGATAATTGGTGTGAGTTTTAAGACTGGTTTTGCTAATGATCAGGCGGTTAACGAAGTTGAAGCTAAAGGCTTCAATCCAGGTCTCATAGTTCTGTTGGTTATTGGAGGGCTTCTGCTAACCTTCCTAGTTGGGAACTATGTACTTTTTACCTATGCTCAGAAGAACTTGCCACCAAAGAAGAAGAAGCCTGTTTCTAAGAAGAAGATGAAGAGGGAGAGGCTCAAGCAAGGTGTTGCACCTCCCGGAGAGTAAATATCTAGGGTTTGTGGGCAGTGCTTTCTTCTATATCTGTCCACAGTACTGAATTGCACTTTTATTTTATATTCATGTAACTCTAAATTGAGTTTTGAATATTTTGGTAGTTAGTAACAGCTTAAATCATCGTATAAGTGAGCAGTAAGTATTAGGATCTTACCTAAATTCACATTTCTTCAATAAGCAGGGTCTTTAAGCCTACTTGGTTTTTACCAAAAGCAGGTGTAGTCAACCTGCAAGGCACCATATTTACATGGTAGGCTGATGTCTTTTGTTTGTTGTTAAAATGTGGGGAGTGTTCATGAGCAGTATGGGTTTGTTTTGTAAACTTTGCGCTTAGCAATCGTAGTAGTTAGTATTGATCCGAAGCTATGACATTTCTGTTAAGATCCATTTATCGATTGAAACAAATATGTGCAATGGTGCATTGGTGCTACTGTCATACTATTGCTCGTCTCTCTCTTGTGTAAATGTTGAGTTTGAATAACTATCATTTTACTGTGAATCATCCTGATAACTACTACCCTTGTCCCAATAATGTAGAGAAAGCTGGATGGATTTTGGAAGTGCTAATCAACAATTCTTTTAACATGCCTCATTCCTTATTCTTGCTCGTATACTTATAGATTTTGCAACTCCTTTAACTCGATTAGATCGACAATCACTTGTTTATCCTTTTGTAAATCTAATAAGAAGTAAGAACAAAGCTCTTTCCACTTTTTTGTATCATGAATGCTACAGTCTCTGGTACCACTTGACTTATTCGGTACTTAGATAAGGTTAATGTGTTGAGGTATCCAGCCCAATTTGCAATATTCTTATATTGCTTTTGGACAAATGCATTGTGGGCTTTTGTAATGGACATGTTATGTCTTAATTTTTGGGTCCATTTTTAGCATGGGTTTTGTGGCTTCTTGAGTAAGCTTTGGAGGTAACCCTTAGAAGAAAATTAAGGGCAGTAAGTGTGAGAAGCAGCAGCTGAATTAACACACACAAAATTCAGAAAACACTAGAGAGAGAGGAGAGTGTCTAGTTTCGGAGTTTTCAGGGCAGCCTTCAGAAAATCGCTCATTGCGAGAAATTCCACCGTTGGATCATGCTCAATTTTGACAGCTTATTCCTGACATCAAGGGCTTCATTTTGGACGGTTGGATCGTCGTTTTGAGCGCCGGTTTGGTCGGAATTGTCTCTGGACAGAACTGCTGTTTTTTGGGTGAATTCTACTCCTTTTGTTCTCTATTTTTAATCTCTTGTTGTTCTTGTTGTTGGTGGGTGTATGAATCCTTTGTAAACTGATTTGAGATTCTTTTTCCCTCAATTTTATCAATAAGAGAAGTTAGGGTGGACTCCTCAATGGTCCCGTGGTTTTTATCCTTCACATCGAAGGGGTTTTCCACGTAAAAATATCGTGTGTTGATTGTTATCGTTTCTTCCTATTATTGCTGGTATTATTGTTGTTTTGCTACTGCATAGTTGCTGATTTTATGTGGTAATTTGGTTGTGTGACAATTTGGGTTGATTGGTTTGAATTGTTGGTTGATTGTCTTGTTTGCGTGACATTGCGGGTGTCGTAGTGACCCCTTCTGATCCCTACAACTTGGTATCAGAGCCGGAGTTTAATTTGTCACATTATGGAGTCGAGTAGTAGTAACTCGATGGTTAAATTGACATCAACTAATTATTCCATTTGGAGACCCATGATGGAAGACACGTTATATTGCAAAGACTTGCATGAACCAATTGAAATAACCACAAGGGCAAATGGTAGTATTGTTAAACTAGCAAAACCTGAAAAAATGGATGAAAAAGAATGGGTAAAGTTGAAAACAAAGACTTTAGGGACTATTAGACAATGGATTGATATTAGCATTTTCAATCATGTGTCACAAGAGTTCGACCCTTATGAGTTGTGGAAGAAATTGGAAGGTCTTTATGAGCGGAAGACTGCTCATAATAAAGCTTCGTTGATTAAGAGACTTGTTAATTTGAAATTGAAGGGTGGGAAGTCAGTTTCTGAGCACCTTAGTGACTTCCAGGACATTATTAACAAGTTAACAACTATGAAGATTGTTCTTGATGATGAATTGCAGGCTTTGTTCTTGTTGAGTTATTTGCCTAATAGTTGGGAAACCTTAGTTGTGACTATTAGTAACTTAGCTCGAAGTGGTGTACGTGCTATCTTTGGATATGATCAAAACAGGATGTTTAATGAAGAGATAAGAAGAAAGGAGATGGGAGTTGATAATTCACAAGCTCTTGTTGTAGAGAATAGAGGAAGAAGCAAGAGTAGGGGTCCCAAAGGCCGTGTTAACTCAAAGGAGAGGTCCAAGTCCAGTGATGGGAAAAATGTGATTACATGTAACTACTGCAAGAAGCCTGATCATATCAAGAAGTATTGTTTCCGTCTGAAGAAGGAACAGAGGAAGAAAAATGATTCACAGAAAGAGGGAGATGATAAAAACACTGCAGCAACAACTTCTAAAAGTGATGATGAAGTCACTTTGATTTGTGAAACTAGTGAGTGTTATCATGTTGACAGTTCAGACACAGAGTTAATTTCGATTTAAAACGAAAAAGATATGAGCCAAATACCAAAGTTGGTCCAAAATCGACATTGGACTATTTCATCCATATCTTAAAAACTACAAAGAATTTTAATCTGATTCCAATGGGTTAGAAAGTAGACTTCTAGAGCTTTCCAACGATATATTATTTGCCTTATTCCGACTTACGGATCAAAATATATAGCTAAAACAAAAACTGTCAAAAATCAGAACGCGCTGGGACTCGGCGCGATGCGCCGCCTTACTGCCGCTGCGCGACAAAGCAGCGACGTGGCGCGGCAAAATTGCCGTGACGCGACACCCTTTGCCGGTTGGTGGCAAATTCCGATTTTTACGCAGTTTGTTCTTATCTCAAACTCTTCGACCACGACACTTTTTCCCCTATAAATACTCCCTGATTCTACGAGTTCAAGGCACCGATCAGAATTCCGAAACACTCTCAACTCTTATTTTCTTAATGTTTTACTAATCTCTCAAGATTCCTCCTTCAAGTAATTCGAAGATTATTCACAAAACCCGCAGTTCTACCTTAATTCCACAGCGTGAAAGGTGTAATGCCTGAGGGTTAAAATAATTCATAGTGTTTTATTGCTTTCGATTATTATTTTTGCTTGAAGTTACTAACGCTCTATTCTTTTATAGTCGTAAAGTTACGCAATCCAAGTAAGTAATCGAAGCTTTAAATTATGTTTAATTAATTTATTTTAATTATGCTTTTATTAGTATCATGTCTAGGTTTTATTAATCATGTTGATATTTTTTCTAGACTTGCTATTAATTATTAGCATCATGTTTAGGGTTATTTTAAATAATTATTAGTATCATGTTTAGGCGTATATTAATCATGTTAGTATCATGCCTAGGATTTTATTAATAATTATGTTTCGGATATTTTGATCGTGTCATTATGACTATGATGCTTCCTATATTTAATATTATTTGCTTGATTGCTTTGATCACCCTTTTGCATGTTTAATTGGAAATATGTAATTGAAAATCACGCCTAATAAGATAATTTGGACGACCGGATTAGGTTCCTTATTAATCTTGTTGCATGTTTAAATAAGTGATCACAATATTTAGCAATTATATGTGCATTAAATATTTAACCAACTTAGCCTAATTCTAGTTTGCAGCGAATTGAATCTTTGTTTGTATGTCTTATGGGGATACAAGGTTCTCTTTATATGAGCAATATTTTATTTTTCATTATACCATTTTGAAGTAATTTCATTTATAGGTGGCAAATCGTCGTTCAGATCGGATATGAGTCGGGTCACTCGGGTCAAGTTCTTTTTCAGGTAGGTTTATGTCTCTGTTTCGGGTCTATTAGATCGAGTCATGTTTGGTTCAGATCAATTCAGATCTGTTCTGTTTTAAGTCAAGTCAATATTAATAAGTCAACACTTACAAATAACAGATTCCATTAAAAAAACAGATAGGATCGGAGATAAGATTATTAGATTACAGTAACTTTTTTTTTTTTGAGAAATAACAACATAAATTTTGGTTGACTTTGTAATGGCAAATCATAGTTCACGATGTAGTCGGGTTGATTCAGATCGAGTCATTTCGGTTAGGGTCAAATTCAGGTCTGTCTGATTCATGTTGGGTCTGATCTTGGGTCAATTTCGAGTTGCCATTTACGAGCCCAATTCGTGTCTCAGGTCAGGTTAATTTTGCCAGTTACAGCCCTGTCTCACTGCCCCTAAATTAGGACTTAGGAGTAAGGAGTTCAGGGTGTTAGGCTAGCTAGTTAATGCCATAGTGGTAGACGACTAGACATTACCGAAAAAGAAAATTCCGCTTCAAATATTCTTTATACCAATCGGCAACCAGCAAATTTCTCGCACTAAGCAAGATAATATAATGAAAAATAGAACAATTCAACAAGAAAGTTATATAACCTTTCTCTCTGTCATTTCTCAATTGGAAAAAAACTTGGAATTATTTCGATGATGCATCTTATTGATTGATTATTTTAGTGGAATGCACGTTGTAGCAGAATTATTATTCGTGCTTACGAGTTCTATACAAGATACATGATTGTCCAGGCAAACACTATGGTAAGCTAGCCTTGAAGTGGCTCTATAAATATTAATCTTCATATTTGGTACGTCATATCAAAAAAAGAAAATAAGACTTATATCTTTAGCTACCCCTTTAAACCATTTTTTCTACTTAAGAAAAAATGGCAAGTTCTTCCACCACATCTACACTAGCCATTTTTCTTGTGTGCATGACCCTCGTCGGCCAGTCTTATGGTCAGTTAAAGGCTGGGTTTTACATTGGACAATGTAAGACGAACAACGTCGAGCAAGTTATTTTTGACATAGTCAGTGCAGCCTACGATAGAGATAACACAATTGCAGCTGCTCTTCTCCGGATGCAGTTTCATGATTGCTTTGTTAGGGTAATTTTCCTTTCAATACTTGCGCATTACATTAGACATTGTGGAAACTATATTGTACTAACGTTCGTTTCTGAATATGTGCAACAATTTGACAATCTGCTTGTCAACACACAACTTTGATAATTAATATCTCTAATTATGTATTTGTAAAAGTTATAAAAAGTTGATATGATGAAGATAATATTCATTGAAACAAATCCAACAATATTTTATGTGATAATTTTTGTTTTTATATATTAGTAAAAAAAAGTACGGTCAAAGTGAGGTTTGTGAATAGGGCAAAAGTCAAAGTGTTGCACTTAAAAAGAAACAGAGGAAGTATATGTTACATGGTATTTGATATGATGATTAATAATTTATATTTGTTCCATGGAAAAGGGATGTGATGCATCCCTCTTATTAGATGGAAGCACTTCTGAGAAAACCGCTGGGTCTAATGGCAGTGTTAGAGGTTATGAGCTCATTGAAGCTTGTAAGGCAAGTTTGGAGCAAAAGTGTGCCGGAATTGTATCTTGTGCAGATATCATCGTCATAGCAACCAGAGTTGCGGTCTTGAGGGTACGTATATATAAATTATCGTACATGATGACTTTGTAATTTTGTACATCACGATATGATAAAACATGCATATATAAAAGTTGGAATAATTTTTATTAGGCCCAAGGAAAGTGGTACGGTGTCGAAACTGGAAGAAGAGATGGTTTCGTTTCAAGTGCAGCAGAAGCAAGCTCAAACCTTCCTGGACCAAGCATCCCTGTTCGAATTGCTATTGATTTGTTCAAAAGTAGAGGCTTGAGCGTTGATGACATGGTGCTCCTCATAGGTATATATAACACTTAATTTACGTGCATTAATATGTGTGACATACACATCGTATTAAACAGACTTAGGAAAATAATTTCATATCATTTACAAATACTAACATGCATCAATATGATCCTAAAATTGTAGGAGGTGCCGAGGTGGTCACACTGTTGGAACCATTCACTGCAACTTCTTCCTAGACAGACTATACAATTTCCAAGGAACCGGAAGAGCTGACTCAACCATAAACCCATCTACTCTTGCATTCTTTCAATCGAGATGCCCTCGTAGTGGATCAAACAACTTCGTTTTCGCAGACCAAACCCCAGGAAGTGAATTTAAGGTGGACAAGGGTTACTACCAAGCAATTAGGCAAGGCAAAGGTGTGCTCGAAATCGATCAACGACTAGCATCGGACTCATCTACAGCTAGCACTGTGGGCAGGCTGTCCATGACTGGAGACTTTGCGTTCCAATTTGGTGGTGCTATGGTCAGGCTTGGTCGCGTCGGAGTCCTTACTGGCTCACAAGGCCAAATCAGGACGACCTGCAGCCGTGTCAAGTGATACCTTTTTTTGATTTATGGCTCTTGTTCGATGTTACTTTCATGGCTTAATTTGCACCCTTAATTGCCATGGGAGATTTTCAATTTACCGCACTATTACTTTTCTTTATTATTTCATTATTACTTCATTTGTTTTATTTTGATTCCAATATGCTGTTCTGGAGTAACAGTATGTTTGTTTTATCTTTGGAACGATATAAGTTCCAAAGATTGCCATGTTTGAATTAACAGATGGCTAATTCAATACGCAAAAGAAGTTATTTGAACTCCACATTTTTCCTGATCACTTTGCATAAAAGCTTTATATAGTTGTGTACATGATCTCCAATTGTCACAAAAGCTTCTCGGCGATACCGTCCAAACTATATTCGATATTTTGGAAGTTTTATAGAAAATTCCCCCCCTTACGAGCCATAGTAGGTCAATATAGCAAGCCATAAGCCTCCTTTGTGGGGAGGGGGGGATCCCTAAACCGTGTTAGGTATGACCTCTTAGGCTCTGTTCTTTTGGACTGAATTAATGAAAATTCGGTTCGATCGGTTCGGGTTTATTGATTGATTCGGTTCGGTTCCGGCATTGATTATTCGGCTCGGGTTCGATTCGAGGTTTATTCAGTTCAGTTCAGTTAGTTTCCTCTCATAGTTTTTATTCACTTCAGTTCAGTTCAGTTCAGTTCAATTCAGTTCAGTTCAATTCAATTCAGTCATGTCTTGGAATTGTTTCAAATAGAAACAATTTTTTTCTCGTGGTGCTGAAAGTCAAAAAAGGCAATTACATGGATCAAATTTTACTTGAGGTCTTGAGTATTATTATTTTTGGTTAACAAAGCATCATCATAAATTAAAATAGTTTGTTACTGTTGTGATTTAGAAACTAAGTGTTAACTAGATTGTGCAATAATCAACAATAATCAAGAAGAATTGTGAAATTGAAACAACAACCAAGTAATGCAAAGAGGAATGAAAACAAGAAAGAACACACCAAGATTAACGTGGGAAACCCGAGCTCCGGGAGAAAAACCCACAAACTTGCACTATGGAATCCATGGAGAATCAATGGTGAACATACAATCTCTCACAAACTCACTCTCTCTCCTAAAACCCTAGAAAAGATGAGGCTCCAAGTTTGAACTTTGAGATATGTGTGCTACTCCCTCTAAAACCAGAAAATAAGCTATTTATACTCATAGGACTAAACGCAATCCAAGGACTACGATTAAATCTTAAATCGCGAAAAAACACGAGCGGACTGGATTGCCGGGCGGGCCGAAGAATCTCCCGCCGGCCCGCCCGCCCGCCCGGGCCCAAGACCAGCCCGCCGGGCCCACACGCCCGCCCGGGCCCACACGTCCGCCCGGGTCCACACGCCCGCCCGGCCGAAATGAAGCTCCGCCCGGTGCAGGTACTCCTCGCCATTCCGCCTCAAACGCTCCAAGAACGCACGCCCGAGCCAAAATCCGCCCGTCCGGGAGCCGCCCCCGGGGCCCATATCTGCCCGCCCGGCTACCCCATGCTTTGCCCGCCCGGCCGCTCGGGGCCAGCCAGCTCCTTTGGTGCGCTCCTTCTCCCCGCCTAGCTTGCTCACCCATCTCCACCAAACCCAACGATTCTGATCCCTCAATATATTGAGTTCTACAATAGCTAGGGGGAGTGGGGGGAAAACCCTAGATACATTACAAGCCACATTCGAAGTCCTACAATTTTTAGCTAGAACATCTGCCATTTGATTGCGTTGCCGATCACAGAAATGGAGCTTGATCTCACAAGATTTTCAGCAACCCCCTGTAAATGGTTATCAAACTGCAATACTTGTCAGCATTAGTTTCGTGCACCGTGCAAGCTGCATGGCGTTCCTAGAGTCGGTGTACAACATCACGGTGGTGAGCCGGTGAGTCTGTACCATGAGTAGTCCTTCCTGTATAGCTTGGAGTTCGGCTACAGTAGGGTCCTTAGCATAACTTTTCTTACAAAAACGAACGCAAAACCCACTTCCCCTTGTACTCTTGTAGTCGCGAACAATACCACCAAGACCCACACATGATGGAAAATTTAAAAAAGAGGCATCTACGTTAACGATTATATCCGATTCAGAGATAACAAAACCCGGAAGGATATGACCAAGGAAAGGAAGGGCAGAAAATTCAGGTTGAGCTTTTGAAAAATCTATGGCACATTGCGTAGCATTGAAAAGGATTTTTTGAGACGAAACTAGGGAGGCATTCCTAAACACACATTCATTCCTATCTTTCCACAATTCATGGCATATATAAGAAAAAACATCCTTCCATTGAAGGTGGTGAAAGGCTTGTTTCATAGTGAGGTCTTGAGTATAACCCTCCAAAATTTTACCAATTAATCGAGCGGATATCTGCTAAATAGAAACAATATATATATAGTTACATTTTTACTTTTCATGCATGTCGATGCAAAACTTTGAGCACTAATATCTCTAATTTTCTGTTTGTAAAAATTATAAAAAATTGATATTCTAAAAGTACATATCGAGACGAATCAAATAAGATTCAACATGACTATTTTTTTGTTACCCATAAATCACAAATGATAGTCAAATTGAAATTTGTGGATAGTGTCAAAAGTCAAAGTGTAACTGTTATTTAGAAATGGAGGTAGCATGCATGCCAATATATGCATTTTACAAAAAAGTTGATGTGTTTCAGGTACCCCTCTAAAGTACTTCCTCTTTTTCTGAATAAATGAATTATATATTTATATTAATTGGGCACATTTGACAATGCACAACTTTAACTAGCAATATCTTCGATTATATTATTATTAAAAATTATAAAAAAGAAAATATACATTGAGATTAACCTGTCAATTATTAAAATAATGACATTTATATTTACAAAATAGTAATTAAATATGATTAAAGTTGATATTCAAATAGTGTAGAAAGTCAATATCATGCATCTATTAGGAAGCGAAGGAAGTATCAATTAACATTCTTTGATGATCTTATTTCACGTATCAAACAATAATATTGCAATAACAATCGATTTCATTGCATTGCATAAAGATTATGTCGAGCGTTTAAAGATTATGTCGAGCGTTTGAGCCTACCATTAGCTCTTAAACATTACAAAAAAGAGTTGCAATTTTACATTTTAATTCCTTGAATTCGGATTTCTTGTATTTTCATGTTGATCAAGTAATAATAATAATCGATATATCAGTATGACAACCTTTTGCTGCTTATAGCAAGTGTTAATATACTTGTAAAAAGAAACAAACATAACTATGACAGCAAAAAACCAATAAATCATACATTGTCATCATATATGAACTAGTGATCTCTTCCAAAGTGAACAAAAGAAATGGTAAGTATCAATGCTTGCGGTAATTAACAGCACCACAATACTTTCTAATCTCTCCTTGCTTCCCAGTTAAAACGCCGATTCTTCCCATGTTAACCATGGCTGGACCAAACTTATTGTCGAAGTAACCTGGAGCATAGGCTAACTTTTTCACAATGCTGTTGGTAAGTGGAGAGCTTGCTATATTCGCATCAACACCAAGAATTCCTTGGTTTACCAATAGTTGCTTGTAGTAGGTATTGTCCATGCGATAATGACTTCTTGGATTATAACTAAAGTACACGTTGTTGTTGTGACCTCTCTTCTTTGGACATCTTTTTCTTAAGGCATAGAGCATATCGGTATTCATTCTTGCATCTGGCTTACCAGTGTTGTGGAAATTGTATAGACGATCTTGAAACTTGTCACAATGTGTAGTTCCAACAAGATGTGCTCCCGTATGATCGAAGTAATTGATTTTTTTGGACGTACAAATAGAAGTTATGTCACCTTTCTCTCGAGGAAAATCGAAGTAATTGATAAATTCACTTTTGGCGAGAGATTATAAAGTAAGTGAAAAAAGAGAAAATTAGGGTAATATGGGGCCCAACATTATGGATAAAATAGAAGGAAAAAGTTTATAAAAAAGGTCATGTTGCAACTCATTAAGATATGTCTTGAAAGTAGATTTTAAGTACATACCTAGAAGAACAACGAAGTCCTCCTTACTTAGTCCTCTTGAAGCAAATAGATTGACAGCGTCACGTACTGGGATGTTCTCTGATGGAAGATTTGCAAGGGCTTCACTTTGACGTGAAACGAGACCATCTCGTCTCCCTGTTTCTACGTAATACCATTTACCTCCAGCCTAAATTAGACACTTGTACTATTAGTTTCAGATATATTATGATAGTGATGGTAATGGTAATAAACATATCATATAGTATGAGTAGAGTTGGCAATTTGAGTCAATAGATTGGGTTCGGCTTTGGTCTTAAGTTCAAACTTAAGAAACTTATACTACTACATACTACAAGGGTAAAACTTAAGAAAATAAAAAACTATGATGATATTGGGTCGAATTCAATTAAAATCCATCATTCAAGTTCTCATTGAGCTAGGGTTTCTTTCAATAGATTTAAGTCGATTTCAAGTCAGATTATCAGGTCTAGTAAGAGATTGTCAGCTCTAAGAATGCAATTAACAATGAACTATGAAAAGAAAGATTCTCTAATAAAACCATATGCGGTAAAATAGTTACAAGATCACATGACTAGCAGGCCATAAATATTAAAATTTTGATACTCACCAAAAAGACAGCACTTCTAGCTGCGATATTAAGCACATCAGCGCAAGAGACGACCCCGGGACAAGCTTTCTCTAAAGCTGCCTTTGCAGCATCAATAACATAAAAGCCTCTAAGGCTTTGATTTGGATTTGCTGTTTTCTCTGTTTTTGGTCCATCTAATAACACTGATGCATCACATCCCTTTAAAAATGAAACAAAAACACCATAATTTTCATTATATAATACCTGATTAATCACCATGCCTAATCAAACACATCAAATTAATCCGCGAATTTACTTACCTTAACGATGCAATCATGGAATTGTAAGCGGATGAGACCAGCCACAATAGTTGGATCCTTTGCAAATTTAGCCTTAACTACGTTGAAAATAATTTCTTCAACGTTGTATTTCCAGCACTTTCCCTTGTAGTAGCCTACGTACAATTGCCCCCCGTGACATTGGCTAACAAGGGTCACTAGAATGAGCCCAAGAGCCAAGACTAACGAAGAAGAAGTGCACCTCATTTTCTCTACCTTCTTCAGTGATAGAAAAAATTGAGGTGTTAATATGATCAATTAATGAGAATTGCTGAAAAACTCTCCTTTACTTATAGTGGAGCCAATTATGTTTTTCAAAAGAATATTTTTGCAGCTGGAGTTGATTAATTTGCATGTTAGTACTATTATTAGTAATTTTATTCGAGGGTGTAATTTGCATGATTGCAAAGTATATATGTCACATGAACGTGAAGAAATATTGTATAATATATATGTCTCGTCATGAAGCTATCATTATGGCTTAATGATTGATTATCGATTATGATTTTTTGGCTTAAAGCACGCCGGTCGTATGATTGATACATTCCAGAACAGACATGCTTCTTGACTCTATGATGTATTTATATTTTACTATATTTCATTTGTTGGGTTCATTGATCTTTGATATAGAGTTGACCTAGGTTTTGCGTCTATTTTTTCTAAGTCGTATAGTTTTAAATTACATAATCGCAATTTGGAACGAGTAGAGCGGCAAAGGCACATGCATTAGCGAAAAATGCGAGTTTTTTTGGTACATTCATCGTTTTAATATAAACGCTTAGAAAGATACGCGTAGCTTTAAGCAATTATTGTGTTTGAATGGTTCAAACCTAGCATACATGATCTGTTAAGGATATCTTAATTTGTATTTGTGTTTTAATGTTTTCGTTTGTTAATAAGAAGATAGAAGTTAACAACTCATGTTGCATTTTATCATTACTTAAATTATCGATTGATATTCCCTCCCATAGAAAACATCGATGTTTCTCCAACGATGCCATCCTAACCACCTCTCGCTCTCTTTTCCCACCTCAACTCCCCACCACTACAACCACCAACATTTTCTTAATTTGCATGTTACCTATCTCACCACTCTATTCTCCTCCTCTTCCAACACCTCTCGCCAACCACGTGCCACCAAGAATCCTCCCGCATCAACACCACAAAATTATAGAGATAATATGTTGTCATGAATTAAATCTTTCAGTTAAAATTTTTGAAATGGTAAAAGGACGAAATGGAGGGTTTGAGTTTAATATTTCCATTCAACCCTTTCTCGAATGTCACCTAAGTAACGAGTCCTGATGTCGAAACCTACCCTAATCCTAAGCCTAGGATGCGAAATAGTCTCTTTTTACTTAGCATATATATTGACCAAAACATAACATAATATGACATCGGGTTTGTTTAAGAATACTAATAAAAAGAATTAAACCGATAAGCTTAATTACCCGAAATTGATAAGGTAGAATCGAAAACCTAAGGTAGCTTAATTAGCTTAACTTATCTATTTCAAATATTTTAAGCACCTAAAATTTATTTTAGGAGCCTTCCCAAACACTACTAATTATTTTAACACCTAAAATATTCTAAAGACCTTATCATTTAAGCGCATCTAAAATACTTCCCCAACATAGCCATCAAAGGACAAAGAATTAATTAAGCCAATATAACTAGGAGTGTTCCTCTCACCTAGGCCAAAAAGAACTATTCATACAGGTTGAGAGTAACAACCAGGACTACAGGGATAATAAGGAAAATCCTAATTATGATACTACACATGAATTTGTTGGGCTCAGTCTATCATTAGACATCATATGCCACATTTTGGGAGTTCATCACATCTAGTTATTTTCCATAATATGTATACACATGTTATATGGTAATGCATGGTTATAGGTGGTGTTTGTCCATTAATGATATTTCTCTAATTATTTTTGCTAGATCTTTCTAGGCCTAACTATCTACATATTTCAGGTGCTAGAATTTTCTAGCTAGCTTTGGCTTTTGTACTAAGATAATTTTACAATTTGGATGTCCGGTACGGTTATAGTTCTTTCTAATTGTTTCTCGAAAGTATCATTTCTATTTAAACATATTTTTTTTTTGGTGTTTAGAGAGGCGCAGAAAAAAGCATTTGAAGATCGATCCCAGAATCTCCTGAAATATGTGAACATATGCTTAATCAGAAATTTGAATGTTTGTGATTCTTCATCCATATAGAAAAACTAAGCGCGCTATGTAGAAAAACTTCATGGAGGAGGAGGAATCTCAAAAGTGCCTAGAAGGCTACAACCCAAGATTATTCCACGGACCACGATAACTTAGTGGACAAGTGAAGCTTGCTAACACTAAGCTACAGCTTCTTCGGTGCAATTAAACCCAACATAGTTAAGGCTAGATAAAAAACAAAATTATATATTTTAATATGTACTAGATAAAAAACAAAAGGTGGAAAATAACCCTCGAAATAATTGAGGAAAAGGACGTTTCTCCAAACACATAGTGAAAGCCTCCATCTATACGCTCCACATAAATCCTAGATTTTATCCTGAATAATCGGCGTATGCTTGAATATTATTCCATCAACATCATCATATTCATCAGTTCCATCACTTTTATTTGTCTACAATCTACTGGTGTCTTCTAGCTTTACTAATTGATTGTCTTCTTTCATATTTGCACATGCATCAATTTTTCTTGCTGCTTTCTCCATCTTAGCATACTATTTTTATGCATGATAGCACAATTTCTTCACCGACATATACATACAAGTGTGTCAAAATATAATCATCCTAACTCTGACGAAATTGTTTCTGAATATCAGGAATTTTCAACATTTTTTTCCAGCACATATTTTGTACTATTCTTAGTTGGAAAATCTATTATACTCTCATCTGAACTTCTGAAGTATCTAGAGTTAGGTGCACACAATGCAAATACGCAACTTAGGAGTAGAAAAATAGCCATAACTAAATACGCATAACACTTGCAAGAACATAATGGACACTGATATGTAGATGTCAAATGATGTGGGATTTGCTTTCATTGTTTAACTTGAGCGGTTGAGCCTTGACCAACACACAAAAAAAAAATTACTATATACTTCCTCCCTTTTTTCAATTAAAATATTTAATTTTGTCTTTTATTGGTTTTTTTTAATTGCGATATTTATAATTTCTTCTTAATTATATGGTTGGTTGGCTCACCATATCTTTCTTACTTTTACTCTCCTTTTAATATCTACCTTTTTTTTTTACCTTTTTCTTACTTTTACTCTCCTTCTATCTACATAGAATTCGTATTTTACTTTTTTCTTACTTTCAGCCGCTTCTCTACCTTCTGCACTTTTCCTTGGTTTATGTACATAGGCAGGTGTCTCAATTTCAAAGTTGTTATAACGAACGCAATAAAGCAACAAAGAATTAAATAACAATTGACACTGGAAAAAACGTGGTTCACTAACAATGTGTTAGCTACATCCACAGGGAGAGGATCGTTTTATTATCTTTTAGGAAAGAGTCTACTGATTACAGAATATGGGGCAGGATTTAATTATAAAGTTTATATAGTAATACCCTTCTAATTAACCTAAATATAATGGGCCTGAATCCGAAACTAAAACAGTTGTAGTTTACCAAACTGCATACACCGAAATAATCCTAGCGCCAAATAATTCAAGGCATATTTCAACAAATCTCCACGATTTCTTCTTTTATGGCTAGGGTTAGCAAATTTCTAAATTTATTTCCATTGCAATTAAAATAAAACTAGTTGTTGGCTCGGGCGATGCCCCTAATTATTTATCAATGTGAATTTAAAGTGTTTAATCAAACACTTGAGAAAAGTGGAAAAAAAAAGAGTTATAGGCATTGGATTGTGCTTAGGAAATTAGATGATCTTCGAGTTCTTTTTAAATTTTCTACATAATAAATTATAAGTTTATAACATGAATTATTCATAAGTATAACCTCGGTGTCAAGAGAGTACATATATATAAATATAGAATTACTTATAAAAAATATAATACAATCTTTTTTTTAATGTAGGTTGATGTGTAAGAATACAACCGATGCAATGAAACGGTGTAGTAGTGTTAATTACGGATGTTATAAAAATTTGAAAAGCTTTTTTTTGAAAAGTTTGAAAAGTTGTAATTGTGGGGCTTTTAATTGTGCAACAGTTACTAAATAATGAAAAGTGGAGGTGGTGTCTTAGTTTGGTACCATGGCCTGAGCTTTGCGATGACATGAATACGCTGCCAAAAATGCATGTTATTTCCCGCTCCTGGGTCTATTAATCCAATTCATAGGGGGTGATGGAAGCTGGCCAACATTTTGGACATGGTTGTTTTGTTGATTGGGCATGGGTGTCGGCCCGTATTTTGGTTCCTTGGCCTCTCATCGTTCTTTGGTGGTCTATTCCTAATCTTAGATGTATATAGATTTGTTTTTCCCATAGAAACCAAAAAATTATCATGTAGAATAGTTGGTTAGTGTCTTCGTATTTCAATGAGAGGTTGCGTGTTCGAGCCTTCACACATACATTTTTGTTGATTACAATTTGTATCATTTGTTTGGGAGAAAGATACGTGCCGCATGACGTTTAGTTCTTTGGGTTTTAGATATGAGCTTAATAACGATGAATTAATCACTGGAATATATAGTTCTTAACATCACTAATGTACTCTTTTTTATTATACTAAAAGTTATGAACTATAAAGTATACTCTAACTCTACTATAAAATTGTAGCCTATTTCACAAGCAATCGTACAAGTGCAAAAGCAACTCTTCTTTTATTATAACTTTGCATAGATAGCAGCACTTGTCTAGCTTGTTGTTTCATACAAGCAATCAAAACACATGATTCATATTTCGTGAATATTCCACAGTAGTAATAGTATCTTTATCTTTAAGGTCCAATCCAAAAGTGAAAAGACAACAACGAATAATTATAGATTTTTTTAACTAGATACATATACATTAACATGAATGACAGCAATAATGCCTCGACTGTAACATAAATGATACTATTATGAATAGAAACAAAGAAGGAAAAGTCTAATTAATAGAACCACAATGTTTTCTTATCTCCCCTTGGTTGCCAGTAAGGACTCCAATTTTGGACATTTTCCGCATGGCTGGACCAAAGTGATTAAGAAAGTGATGAGGATTATAGGCTAATCCCTTCACAAGGCCTCTCGTCGCCGGACTTAATGCTAAGTGTTGATCAATCTCTAAAACTCCTTTGTGTACCAAAATTTGTTTGTAGTAACCATTATCAATCTTGAAATGGCTCCCTGGAGTTTGATCAAGGAAGGCTTGGCGGTCCGTCGGACCATTTAGAGGACATGTTTTCTGCAAGAGGTTTAGTAGAGTTGAAGCAATGGTTGCATCTGGTTTTTTAGTATTTCGAAAGTTATATAGACGTTCCTTGAACGAGTGACAATGTGAAGTTCCAACTGTATGTCCACCTGTAACATATAGTATAAGCAAGCAACTAGAAAATTAAACGAGTTACCAATTAACATTATATTGCTAACCAAGCTTGCTTGGAGGTGGTGACTTCACCTCGCGACTTTGGCTCACAAGTTCGGCCCACTACCTACTCAGACTTGGGAGTAGGGATTCCCTTAATCCCCCCTACTTTGGCCGACCTGTAGTTGGATTGGCTGACCTGCGATAGGTGCTGGTCCAGTAGGGTCATTCTTCTTACCAAGGGGTTCCCAGTGGGGCCCCAAAAAAAAAAATCAACATTATATTGCTATACTACATATGAAAGCTTATGTAATCTTCCTTCCGCTTCTATTTCTACCCTTTGCAACTTTTCATTGTGTTATCTCATATAATATAAGAAAATAAAACATTATCATGTCGAGTCTCTTTAAATTAATTCCAATAAGTATTTTTAACGATCAACTTTTCATTTACTCTAGAGGTGATCATGGGCCGGGCAAAAAAAATTTTGCCCATTGTGCGGGCCGGGCCCAAATCCAGGCCAAAAATTTGTGCCCAAAGCCCGGTATTTCGGGCCGAGCCGAGCGGGCTTTTGCGGGCCCAAAATTTAGACTAAAAAGCATTTTTTGCCCGGCCCGCCTGCGGCCCAAAAACCGCCCAAGCCCGCCAAAAAACCGGGCCGGCCCGGAGTTGATCGACTCTAATTTACTCATAGATAACTAAGATAGAAACGGTCATAAGTGAGGATTATCGACAGTAAAAATTAAAGAGGCCCGAACAAAAAAAACGGAGGTGTACTTCATACCTAAAAGAACGACGAAGTCTTCCTTATTAAGCCCTCTCTTAGCAAACATCTCAATGGCTTTATGCACAGGAATCGTTGGAGGAGGAAGGCTTGCTTCTGCTTCACTTTTTAGTGACACACGCCCATCTCTTCTTCCTGTCTCTACCTCATACCATTTTCCCCCAGCCTATATAAATTTAACAAGAAACTTGCCATAAGCTAGTCGTAGTATGATAGCTTATATAGAGATCGAAATTATTTAAAAATCAAACATATATATTTATATGAAATGTAACGCAAATTATAACTTACCAAGAAAATAGCAGCTCTAGTAGCTACAACAATGACATCGGTACAAGAGACAACTCGTGGGCAAGTCTTCTCGACAATTGCTTTGATACCATTAACAAGGTCTAGTCCAGCAAGAGCATTATTTACTCGTGCTTTTTGCTCTGTATGTTTGCCCGTAAGTAAAATTGATCCGTCACATCCCTTTTCCAATTGAATTAGCACACCATTTCATAGGTAGTTAGTATCATTTAATTCATTAAAAACAGAATATCAACATTTAATTTGTAAAATGACAAGCTAATAAACATGAAATTTCGATTGTAACATACCCTAACGAAGCAGTCATGGAACGATAGTCTAACAAGATCAGACACGACATCTGGATCACTTGCGATCTTCTGCTTCACTACTCTATAAATGACTTTCTCGACATCATTTTTCCCACATTTGCCATTGTAAAACCCAACTCTTAGTTGTCCATAACATTGACCAATAAGGCTCAACAAAATGAGCCCAAGGGAGAGCGTCGAGAATAGCCAAGCTAATCTCATGGTTTTGTTTTTTTGTGTATATACACCCTACACTTTTGGAGATTCAATGAGATTGACTTTTGCAAGGTATACTGAAACTAGGTAAGCATGGCTTCTTATTTATAGTGAAGCTAACTAAGCGTCGATGTGTTTGTATAGGATATTTTTTGGAGCTCAGCTAGACTAGTTGCAACTAATAATTTTGTCATGTATATAGAAAATTTTCTTGGTGTATAAAGAACAATTAATGGATGAAATTGAGATCTAGGTAGGTTATTTTGTTGACGAGGTGGATCTCGTTAATTTATTTTTTTGAAATGTATTAGAGATGGGTTATATAACCATTTAGTAGACCAATACAATTTTTATATGTGTGTGTAGGGAGTTATGTGGGGGTATTGTAGATGAGATTGGATTTCAAGTCATACGTATCATTCTTACATGACTTTACCAACTAATTAAACTAGTTAACATAAATATGTTGTTCCCCACAAAAATTGCCATCCACAAGTGATCGAGAACAAATAATGTTGAGCACTCCTTCTATTTCTAGACATATAAGGCATGTAGACTTCTTGATATTTTGCTTTGGCCACTAATAATGTCCCCTATAATATGATGAACAAATATTACGAAATAATGCAGAGTATTACATTTATCTTTAAAATAATATATCTTAAAGATACAATTTTCTTACAACTTTTTAAAATGTGTAATAATGGTAAATTTTCAAATTTTAATTTTGTGTGTGCCTTATAAAAAGACACTACTACAAATATGTGCAAAGTAACCACCCATAAGAGACCACAATGATGATATAGGTGATTATTTAGCAAAAAATACCTTATTTCTTAGATAAGAGGTCTCTTATATTATAATAGAAAAGACCTACTTTTTAGAAATGTGGTCTTTTTGCATATACTCAAAATTAACAATATTAAAGAAACCACTTATTCCTACTAAGTGGTTATTTTGATTTTATATCATTTTGTAGAAAAAATGGATTCCTAAACATTAGCGGGAGAATTGAAAATTAAAGGGAAAAAAATTGTCTGAATTTTGAACGAGGAAAAAGATTTGCAGGACAGCTGAAGGGAGTGAGAAATTTTATTCCTATTCTACAAAACCCTAATTAAAGGGAATTCTTTAATTCTTTCATCACATCTCCTTCCTCTTCCTATACCATCGAATACCGATAGCACAGAAGAACTGCCAGAATTTTGTGCGTGAACCGTTGCAAGCACTTCAAACTCGTCGGCCAAATTTCCTCGCCAGCCTACTCGTCTTTGTTGGCCAATTATCCCCGCCAAGATACTGCTCCATTTCCACCACCACGTTATCGCCACGACAGATTATCATGGTAACTATCAATTCCTCTCGCATTCATACTTGTTTGTTTGTTAGGGTAATTGAATTGTCATATTTCTTTTATTGGAATTCTTGTTTAATTTGTTTGTAAATTTTCATTTTAAATTAGATGGGCAGAGTATACTGTTAAGGTTTTTGAATTCCAATAAAAGACATATAGTTAATCAGCAGATCTTCTGCATTTTAAGAAAAAGAAGAAAAAATGTTTTGTTTACCAAATATATTGCATGAATCGTCACCATTTGATACAAGCATAGTGGTATCCATTACTGTGTTCATCAGTTTAACATGTTTGTGTATCATTTAACATGTTTGTGTAACATTGTTGGTCATTTGCTCGAGGAAAAATCGGTGGGGCAATGAATCTATCACCTCCCTTCTTCTGGTACTTATTTTTTCTTTCTCCTAAATCGAAGTTTAATAATACCACTTGAAAAGTTTGAATCTTTCTGATTGATTTTTGACCCAAAGTAGAATTTCTAGAGTACCCAATTGAAAAGTTTGAATCTTTTTATAGTTTTGAACTGTGAATTTAAGTAGAATTTTTTTGGATTCAAGTTCGATTGTTCGGCTTTTTTTTTGCAATTAGTTTCGGGTTCGATTGGTCAATTTTTATTTTCCAATTAGTTTCTAGTTCTTATTGTTCGACTTTATATTCAACCTGGTTCCTCAAAATAGTAAGTTGCTTGTTGTTGTTTGATTAATTTCCTACAAAGATGAAGGGTTTACCATTGAAATTCTCAAAATAGAAAGAAATATTATTAGTTGCCCAAGAGTCCATAGATGAGAGTTCTAAATTGCAAACTTGAACTGGTAAAATTGCAAACACGTTGAGCCATGAAGGCGGGGGCTACTAGGATTTTCAATTAAGATTGAATTAGGTCTGCCCAAGACTTAGATTGCCTTTAATACGACTCAAAATGTGTTGGCACACCATTTTTCACCGCCCCATTGATTGGGAAAGTATTGACTGGTTGCTATAGGCTATATATAGTGACCTCTATTTCACATCAATCATTATAACACAAAAACTTTGAAAGTAAAGTTAAGCTCGCTATCGACTCTATATTCTATTGAAGATGGTGGTGTATATCTGGAATTAGAATGTACACATGTCCGAATCTATATCGCAATTAGACAATGCAACTATCATTGGCATCTCCGGGTTGTTAAATTTGGCTCTTAAGTTGATTGAAATGTAGTTGTTTGTTACACCTGTAAATTTTGAAGGATTTGAATAAGCTTTTTGTGTATATATATCTAATGGTATATGTTTTGGTTATGGAATTTGATTGACTTTGATGTTTTAACTTAGGGTGTGGCGTCCGGAGTCGTTGTTTACTTGTATTTAATGAAGAATTCTTCATTTACCTGCTGCCACCAATCATTTTCAATGCTAGGTAAGCTCTCGTTTTGGGTTATGCTTGAATTAGTACTTCATGGCTGAAACTTGTGTCATGTGCAGTGCTAGTGTGCTACTACTTAAGCACTTTGATCCAATGCCTTTACTATGGTCCGAGATCCCGATGCTTCAAGTAGAGTGCTCTAAGCTTAATTGAGTCTCTATACTTTAATATGCGGTATTGACTCGGATGGACATATGCTTTTCTACACCCAAATTGTTGGAGAAAATTCGATGTCCTTGATGCGGTTGGGAACACCACAAAAGCTACTAATGAAAGGATTCACAATTGAACGCACATACAAGATTTTTAGTGTGCGGGTGCCTTGCTCTTGGTTATACATTAATTGGATGGGGAAGAATTTGAAGATAGCGTGTATTTTGACTAGGACGTAGTATATATTAGTGTATCTACATCTTTTTTGTTTTTAAAACTTTTGTCCATATAGTTTGATATATTCTTAATTTACTCATTTTACAAAAATATATTCATTTTAACTTTGAGTGTTCAAGAATATTATTATGTAAATGATTATTTTCAATGAAATAATATTTGTTTCAATATGGTACTATATATTACAAGTACATGTTTAGTGGACGGGTAAATCGTATAAAGTATGTAATTATGTAAAGAGTATTTTTTTTAATTAAAAAAGGGATATACGTAAATTTTCAGCTAAAAAAGGTCCACGTAAACATTAGTTATAATTATGTTGAACAAAGAAACCACTTTCCAAAAATAAGTGGCCTTTTTAGTGGAACCAAAAAGACCACTTATTTGCCTAAGTGGTTTCTTGGTAGAATTAAAGATACCACCTAATTAAAATAACTGGTTTCTTTTTCTTCTTCTCGTAGTTCCTCCAACCAAAGATCTAAGTCGACCACTTATCTTAAATTGTGGTCTTTTTCTTTTATTTGAAAAACCACCCCTAAAAAGTGGTCTCTTCTACAAAGAGACCGTTGAGCTAGAGACCACCCCTTAGGTGGTCTCTAAGGGCATTTTTAGGTGGTCTCTTTATGTCTTTTTGTAGTAGTGAGATATGGAGAGAGCCATTAATTAGTTATTTAATTTAAATTAATTAAGGTAGTACAATACACCTCACAAACGAAATTTATTTTTTTTTGACATCAAAAAATAAACAAACGAAATTTTTTTTCAGAAAGGAACCTTGAGTTGTGCGGTGATGTTTATTATGGAACGAAGCTCTGACAGACCAGACTTTGATTTTAAGCCTTAATAAACTAAGACGAACTAATAAACTGTTTATAACACCACAGATAGAAAAGGTTGTCTTTTTTCTTTTTGTTAGGGGAATAGAAAAGGTAATTAGCAGAAGGCGACATCACAAAATCGATACTTAATTACCGTTGGTTAGGACTTAGGTATCAATAATAGTGTCCATGCAAAACATCTTTTATTCGTTTTCCTTTTTACGTGCGCAGCTAGCTAACTAACTAAGACTCCTTTTATCGTTCGCTGATATTTGCTATCGATGAATAGTACGTACGAGTTACGACCATCACAAAACTGTGAATTATTGAGAAAAGGAATATGGCTTGTTTGATACTACATGATTTAACTTTCAAGTCTTGCAGCTCTCTCTCTCTCTCTCTCTCTCTGTGGATATTCCCTTTTCCATCCTTTTCGTTCTTTTATCTTGTAAAGGTAATCTAAAGAAAACAAATAACTTACAAAACTATTATTACCACTCTCTCCTTTTGTTCTACCTCATCTTTCTGAAAGTCAAAAGGTGTAACTATAGCAATATTTGATAACTTCTACTTAAATAATAATAATAATAATAATAATAATAATAATAATAATAGTAAGAATAATAATAATAACAACAACAATAACAATAACAATAACAATAATAATAATAATAATAATAATAATAATAATAATAATAATAATAATAATAATAATAATAAAGTAATCTAATGAAAACATTTTTCGTATTGATGTATATCAATTTTGGTAATTTTTATGATGTATAATTAGATATATGAATGGTCGGGCGCTCTTTGGAGATTTACTTGAGATGTTCTTAAATGGAAATTGGGCCCTATATATATATAAATATATGTCGCATAAACATGTACAATATAATTGCAGATTCTAGTCGCATTAAAATTCTCGTACTACTTAATTGCAAATTCAGTCGCATAAAAAAAAATTACAGATTTGCAAAAAAATTATGTCGATTGAGGTGATAACTGATAAATTCTAGTACTACTTAAAAATTAAACTAAATAAATTCAAGCATAAAGATGCACATAATTGCAGAAAAAGAAAAATAAAAAATCAGAAGGATGCAGCAGTAGGTAGATAAACGCATAAATATGAAATAATTCAGAAAATCAAAATAAAAATAAAAAATGCAGCAATACCAGTAAAGACGAAAAAATTACAGAACAGTAATCAAAATCAAAATTAAAACTTCTTTCACTTAGAGTGCATGGCGGCATACAAGAATTTAAGTTTTGGTGATTCAAGATTTTAGCATAAGAACAGTAATCAAAATCAAAATTAAAAATTAATTAAATCAAGCATATTCAACTTACTTGAACTCAAAATTAATTGCAGAAAAAATAATCGAATTCAAAATTAAATCAAAATCAAGCATAAGGACGCATAATTGCAGAAAAATCAAAATCAAAATATTACTTACTCGAATTCAAGATTGTCAATTGGAGACTTCGAATTTGAGGTGATTGAGTCTTGTGTATTCGACTTCCTTTTCATGTATCGATTGAGAATTGGGAAGTAGATGATTAAGAACCTTGAAGATTACTCCTTTATATAGGCAGCTCAAAAATTTGCCGTTTGATAAGAAGAAATTAGGAGAAATCAAAATTAATTGTTGTTTGCCATTGATAATGAATGACAATTTCAAATTGGGTAAATATAAATTTTTTCCCATTAGAAAGAGAGAAAAACCCCAACTTTCCATAGATAATATAGAGAATTGATGCAGAGCCGAAGAAGTTCGAGGAAGAATTGATGAAGAACCGAAGAAGTTTGAAAGACTTGAAGATTGAGGAAGGTGAATCATGAATGCAGCGTGAATGGTGAGTTACGAGGGAGGAGATTGAGGAAGGTGATAAGTAGCGTAATTGATTGCGTGAATTTCGAGGGAGGAAAGACTGGAGAGTTGAAGGCGGGCCTAATTAAGACTTCCCATTTACTGATTTACAAACTACAAACCACCAAACTTAATTTGGGCTCTTCAAATTAAACCAATTTTTTTTGGGGCTGGGGGCCCTGTGCAAAGGGGCATTTTGCACACCCCCAGCTATGGGACTGTGAATGGTCAAAAGTATAGACTGAAAATTGTGTTAGATCTAAGGTAGAACAAAAAAAAAACTAAAGAGAGTTAGAAAATGTATGTTTTTTGAAAGAAGAAAAATTAGAAAACAATAAGCTATCGGTAAAACACAATAAAGAGGAGTTTTAAAATTAATGAGGTTCCATATACCAAATTAATTGGTAATTAATCGTAGGAGGTGGGCAACTCATTAGGTTTCAACAAATTGACTATGTGAAAATTGAGAGCTCAAAGATTGAAAGACCAGGATGCCATTAATTATTTATCACGCATCAACATTGATGTACAATTGACGAAACCTAACGGTAGAAGAAAGCCAATTATAGGTTGTTACAATTTCATGGAGAATTTCCTTTACTCCTATGTTGGATATCCATTTCTATCAAAATTAATTGAATGTTGAAACTTATAACTTCAAAGGGCTTGTACGCCTGTACCTCACTGTGCCATGTACGGTTTCCAATCGATAATTAGTCATGTCGTGCATGTGCTTCTTAAAGTACCATATTGTATCTTATGAAGGAAGAAGACTATTGTTGTAGAGTATCTAATGACCCTATTGGTAGTATGTAAACTCCTTTTATTTATGCAAATTTTCGCGATGTTAAAAAAAATACTACAATAACAAATTTTAGCCCCAAATAATGCACGTGTTCTGTTCATACATTGACTTAATTAGTTTTATCCTGTACTATGCACAGATTATGAGATATTCACTTTTTCAATATTGTGAAGTAATAGTTTTTCTTGTCTCCAAAAAAAGAAATAGTTTAATTATCTAAAAAAGGTTGCTTGAGATTTTTCCAAATGTTTAATGATTGAGGGTTCTGTGCTTATCGACTAGGTATAGACGTACAATGCAAATGGTGAAATGGACGATCGAAAACATTTAACACATAGGCCATAGCGCAGTCCTTCCAACTAGTCCGCGGTCGATAAAGTTTATCAAGGACGACAACATGTCTAAGGCCCTGTTTTTTTGGACTTATTTTTAGTTCAGTTATTATTATCACTATTATTATTATTATTATTATTATTATTATTATTATTATTATTATTATCAATATTAATTATTATAATAATAATTATTATTAATTAATATTATTATTATTATCATTTATTATTATTATTATTAGTTACTATTATCGTTATTATTATTATTATTATTATTAATTATTATTATCATTATTATTATTATTGATTATTATTAATTATTATTATTAATTATTATTACATTATTAATCATAATAATAATTATTATTATTGTTATTATAATTATAATTATTATTATTATTAATTATTATTAATTATTATTATTACAAATTGTTATTATTATTAGTAGTATTATTATTATAATGTTATTATTTAATAATAATAATTATTATAATAATTATTAATATTAATATTAAATTATCATTATTTGTAATTATTGTTATTAATTATTATTATTATTATTATTGTTGTTGTTGTTGTTGTTCTTATTATTATTATTATCCTTATTATAATTATTATTATTATTATTATTATTTCAATCTCGCCGTTAAATTGGTTTTCTCTCCATTAAAAAGACTAACAAGCCCACCATATTGCTCGTCCTTTTTTGTTGCCTAAATTGACAAGAATAATCCAAACTATGACCGTTCCGCTCAAAATAATCCCAACTATGGGTTATTCTAGAATAATCCAAACTATTGGGAGAACTTTCTCAAAATAATCCAAACTTTTAATTATCCTATATATAATAGACCCAAAAGGGATCATTGAAGGCAAGAAAATAAAAGTTTGGATTATTTTGGGAAGGTACCCCAAAGTGTTTTGATTATTCCAGAATAACCCAAAGTTGGGATTATTTTGAGCGGACCGGTCATAGTTGGGATTATTTCTGTCAATTTTTCCTAATTTCTTTACTTGTTTATATCTTGAATTATAAACTGTGCGTGAAAATAATGGTGAGCCCGTGATATCTATTATTATTGATAGATAGGGTTATACTTATACTTTACTTTTTCCTCCCTATACTAGTTGTCATGTTCTGGGAATAAAAACAAATAAGGAATCATCAATGACTGTTTTGTTTCCTTTCATTTATGGTGTATTACTTTTGACCACCAAAAATTGAGTTTAATGAAACATTTAATACTTTTATTATCAACAACTATTCTAGGTAATTCGAAAAAGGAAAAAAGAACGTGATGGACTGATGGAGGGAGTATTATATATTTAACCTAGCTAGTGTTTCTCTCCTACACCTCTCAATTTGTGCAGGCTATGAAACTTGCAAATAGGATCTCAAAAACTCAACGCTAGAAATATACTTTCTTTGTAATTATATTCCTTGATTGAAAATGAGTAGTATCTGACAAACAACGACAAGATCATCATGATGAGCAACGCTCTCGAACAAAATGACAATCAATTGTAATGAGCAACACTCTCAAGTAGGGATGGCAATCCAGTCCGGATCCGACCCTACTCCGCTCCGATCCGAAGGAATAAATCCGAGCCGACTCCGACAAAAAAATAATCCGAATCCGACTCCGTTTAAAAAGTCCGACTCCGAGTCGGAGGAGGGTCGGAGTCGGATCTCATAAAATAATCCGACATCCGAATCCGACTTTAAGTGAATTAATCCTTTTTTCTGTTTTATGTTAATGTATTATTTATGTATAACCTAACTTCAACTTTCAGCCAATTGTATTATATAAGATTTTCCCATTGAAGAAATGATTGTTAAAAATAATAGTAATATTTAGATTATTTGTACTATATAAGATTTCCATATGATTATTAGAAAAAATTATAATGATTAGATTATTGCATTATAGAAGACTTTTCTATTATAAAAAATGGGTGGAAAAATAAGTCAGATCGGATTCGGAGTCGGATGCTCGGATTTTAAGTCGGATGTGCGGATTTTAAGTCGGGTCGGATTCGGAGTCGGATGTTCGGATTTTAAATCGGAACGGAGTCGGATGTCGGACTCGGACTCGGATTTAAAATCCGACTTCTTGTAGGGTCGGAGTCGGATTATGCATAATCCGGTCCAAGTCCGACCCGTTGCCATCCCTACTCTCAAGCAGATAATGTTGACGTGTCCAGGTTAAAAAAATTAATATAATAGTACACTCTCAAGCGAAATTTGTCAAAACATACCTTTTATATATCACTTTTTGCAAGAAACAACCTTTTAAAAAATTTCTGGCAACTTAAGACCTTAAACATAATTTTTTTTGTGGGAAACAACCTTACTCTATTTTCCGACGTTGACCTGCCGGATTCCGGCGTTGACTCACATAAGTTAGTCACGTGAGTTGCACGTGACTCATGTTTTGCTCAATTTGAACCCTTTCCCTCCTCCCCCACCCCTACCCACCTGAACCACCCTCGCCTCGGCCCGCCCCCACCCCCCCCCCACCCCGAAACCGCCCCCAACCACCCCACTTGAACCACCCCACACACACAATATGTTTCTCTCTTCACCAAATCCCAAACCCACCAACGTCAATCACACCACCACCACCACCAATATCGAAACCCATCGACAACCATCTCTCTCTTCACCAAACCCCAAACCAACCTTCAACCGTAGCACCACCACCAACATCGAAACCCAAACCCGCTATCTTTCTCTCTCTCCCCCCTCTTCACAATCATTTCACTTGGTGGTGGTGGTGCATTTTGGATGGTTTTCGTTCGAATTTGATAGTGGTGGCGATTCGAATTGTGGGTTCGAGTCTGATGGTGGTTGTGGTTTGAATAGTGGGTTTGAATTTTGAAGGTGGTGTGGTGGTATGTTTTGTGGTTCAAATGGTGGTGGCGGTGCTCTCTGTGGTGATGGTGTTTTTTAAGGTTCGAATGGTGGTTGTGGTGTCGGTAGTTTTCTAGGTTTTGGTGTTTTTTGGGTGGAGTAGTGGTGGTTGTTGGTGGGGGCCTGGCGAGGCATGACTAGCGTCTGGTTTCGCCGGCGGTGCGAGGGTTGAAGATGATGCAGAGTGGTGGTTATGGGTAACAATTAGGGGGAAATGGAGGGGGAAAAGGTTGAAATGAAGCAAAATACGAGTCAACGCCGGAATCTGGCTGGTCAACGTCATAAAATAAACTAAGGTTGTTTCTCACAAAAAAAATTACATTTAAGGTCTTAAGTTGCCAGAAAAATTTTAAAAGGTTGTCTCTCGCAAAATGTGTTATATAAAAGGTTTGTTTTGACAAATTTCGCATAATAGTATTACTCCCTTTGTATTCTTTTCGATCCAACTTTACTTTTGAGAAGTTACGAAGAACTTTAAGTTAGTGGTGGGATCATTGAAGTTACATCTGTTATGTTTAATTAATTTAGTGTGAATAAATAAAAACATAATAAACAAATAGATTACATTCTATATACTTCCTCTGTTTTTTTAATTGCACAATTTTCTACTTTGGGGTCTTTCTTTTAATTGCATTGTTTATATATTTGGCAAAGTTTATGGGTTATTTTACCTTTTTACCCTCATTTTACTAAACCTTGAACCTAATTAATTGCCAAATAGGTGGGCAAATGGGTCTAATCTTCTTCTCTTTCCTTTTCTCTTAAAAATTTGTGCAAAAACCAAATGGTGCAATTAAAAAAAACAGAGGAATTATAAAAGTGGAAACAGTGAAAAGATACAAACCTCATGCGGGGTCGCCATTAACTATATAATATGAATTGAGTCACCCTCGAAAATATAGTAGGCCTACGTATCTAGCAAATGGCGATGTAGAATAGTGTGTAGTTACATTATTTCCTACACTCAACTCGATTATATATGAAGTACTTTTTTAGATTGGTAAGGAAAAGTGTCATGTTAAATCGTCAAAACCTCTTGCAGGTTAATTCGTCATAGCTATGCAGGTAAGGCTTCTTGGGAATGGAGAGAAAAGTAATTAAGGGGATCCACTTTCAAAGTGCATTTATTAGTGGAGTTTATTTTAGTGAACTAAGGATGGCATTAAGTTAAAATAGTTTGGCCAAAGAGCCTATTACAATCCGATAATAGCAAGTCAATAATTAGGGATAAGGGGTACTTAGAAGCAACCTCAAACTTTACCACTAGACTATGTATACCCAACTCAATTATATATGTGATCATTCCATAGAAAGGCACCTTTATTTGTAGGGCCTAATACAGAGGTTAAAAACAAAAAAATGCATCACTAGCTTACCACTTCTTTTTGGTAATTTCATGAACTAAGTTGCTACATGTATGAAGGGACAGTAGCTAGAAATCAAAAGGGAGAAAAAAGAAACATAGTAACCTAATTAACAGAACTACAAGTTTTCCTTATCTCCCCATGGCAACCTGTGAGGACTCCAATTCTAGCCATCTTGACCATGGCTGGACCAAATTGGTTCAGAAACTTGTTAGGATTGTACGCTAGTCCCTTAACTAGTCCTCTAGTTCCGGGATTCGACGCTAAGTTTGCATCTATCTCCAAAACACCGTTATGTGCAAGAATTTGCTTGTAGTAGGCATTGTCGATCTTGAAATGGCTGTTTGGAGTTTGATCAAGGAATGTTTCATTGTCAATTTTGCTGTTAAGAGGACATGTCTTTAGCAAGAGTGGAAGTAAAGATGAGCTAATAGTTGGGTCTGGTTTTTTGGTATTGCGGAAATTATATAGACGTTCTTTGAATGAGTGACATTTTGAAGTTCCAACAGTATGTCCACCTGCAAACAATAAATGAAATTAGTTAAGTGAACAAATAAAGTTTTTTCGCGGTTCCTATTAAGTAGTGTTTTGTTCAACTTGTATTGACTTTTTAAGAAATAACTAACATATAAATGCAATTAAGTTTTAATAATAATCTATGCTATGTTGCAGTAAGTACCAATAAGTATAGTTCTATAAGGTCAAAATTATCACTTGTACGTGTGTAGAACACACTCTTACTAAATTATTACGTTATGGGAGTACTCCCCATTAACAATCATGTGAGTATGTTGGTTATATTTAGACATTCATTTTAGGTTTTCCCTGATTTTTACTTGAAAATAAAGCTTGATAAGCGCCATTTTTTTGGCGTTTTTCTGCTTTTGGGCACCCAAATATAGCCATCCCTACCCCCATCATGTCGACCGACCAAGTCCAACCCGACTCCTATGCCCGGAGTGCTTTTTATTGGCTCGAAGCTCAGTCCGGTCATGATCAAACTCAATTTAATTATATGCACTTTGTATTTGCATGTTTAGTAAATACCTAAAAGAACAACAAAATCATCCTTGTTGAGCCCTTTCTTGGCAAACAATTGAATGGCTTGAGACACCGGCATTGTTGGTGGAGGGATGTTTGCTTGTGCTTCACTTTTTAGTGACACAACTCCATCTCTTCTTCCCGTTTCTACCTCAAACCATTTTCCTCCTGCCTGCATGCATAACAACCAAGTATATGGAAGTTGGCAAAAAGATAAAAATCAAACATATGAAAGAAACTTTGTACTAGTTTTATATATATATACATATATATATGAACTTACCAAGGATATTGCAGATCGAGCACCTATTACAATAACATCACTACAAGATACAACTCCTGGGCATGCTTTTTCAATAGCTTCCTTAATATCCTTTACAACTTCAAAGCCTGCAAGTCCTAGATTTATTGGTGCTTTTTGCTCTGCATTAGCTCCATCGAGTAATATTGATCCATCACAACCCTTTAAGATTGAATCAAACCATATATATATGTAATTAGTTTAACATTAATCACAACAATAGTAAACTATTCTAAAAGATGAATAGTAAAACGCAAAACGATGTACTCTCTCCGTTTCTTTTTAATCTACACACTTTCCTCTTTGGTCTGTTTCTTTTTAATCTACACACTGTTGTTTTTTTTTTCTATTCTTTTGGTAACATGTCTCATCTACTTTCTCCTTTTTTCCCACCCATGTCATCCACTTTTAATATTTTAATCCAATTTTTAGTTTCTCTATTCACTTTTCATTTTTTCTCTTCACTTTTCCAGTTTATCTCTCATATTTTTGTACTTCCTCCTTGGTTTTCCCCCAAAGTAAAGTGAATAAACTAAAAAAAAACTGGAGCTAGCCAACTAGGGAGTATTAGTTAGGAATGTAAGTGAAGTACGTACCCTGACAAAACAATCATGGAATGATAGACGAACAAGATCAGACACCGTATCGGGGTCCTTCATAATCTTCTGCTTCACTACTCCATGAATGACTTTTTCAACGTCATTTTTCCCACACTTACCTTCATAAAATCCTACTTTGAGTTGTCCATAACAATGGCCAACAAGGGTTATTAGAATGAGCCCAAGAAAAAGAAATAAGGAAAGTGAGGTTTCTCTCATATTCTATATATGCAAACCTTGCTATAAGAATCTCAATTAGGTTAATGGATTTATTTTCAAGAAATGATGAAATTTAAGAGTGGGAAGCTTTTCCTTATTTATAGTGAAGCCAAGAAAAGTTTGGAGGTATATTGCTTAGATTTTTCTAAAGGCGTCGTTTTAATCATGCAACCAAATTAAAGTTAATTGTCGGGTATATGACTTTTCTAATCTACGTAGCATGGTGTGCCAACATGGTAATTTAGTCACATGTCACTCACATCACATGAATAAGTATGGTACCTTAACCTTATCGTGCTAGTACAATGGTGTTGTTTATTCGTCGTTGGTTAGATTTTACTACCTTCGTTTCCTATTAGTTTATTCCTTTCTTTTTCGCCTCCTTAATACGCTCATTTCGATCATTGATATATATATATCTTCAATTGTTTATTAATAAAAATTATAAAAAGTTGATAACTCAGCCTACATAATCGAATAAATTCAAGACGATTCCACACTTATAACGTTTACTATTATGTACTTAATTAGTATTAAAATATGGCCACAGTTAATAACTTGCATGACTAGGCGTACATTAGCCATCATGAATTTATGACTTACGATATGATGATGAGCGGAAGAGAAAAAGTAGTGACATAACATTGCATAAAGCCTTTAACGATTGTTTTATCATGTGTTATATAATCTATATACATATAGCCGAATAGATTCACTCAGATTTTGAAGTGACTTCTTTTTAAATGACAATTGTTCCTAATTTTTTAACCATATGGTAGAACCTTTATAGAATTATACATGTAATTATAG